>CAUDMG010004131.1:1637500-1657500 GCA_958450375.1 Homarus gammarus | reverse complement strand
AGAAAAGGTCACCAATGATGGACCAGCTCTCTCTCTCTCTCTCTCTCTCTCAACATGTGCCCACGGCTTGCTAGGTTGGGTGGCCGTCCCCCTGACCCGACACACCCCCCCTCCTCCTCCTCTCGTTCACTCGTCCATTTCCCAAGATGATGATGTCTCTGGAACCTATAGTGTGTGTGTGTGTGTGTGTGTGTGTGAAGGAAGGAAGGAAGGAAGGAAGAAAAGAGTATAATGAGCGGATAAGTTCCCACTAGGTAATAACTGCCAGGTATTGATCAGTACCTAACTCTCCTGTACCCTACCTGCCTCACTCCCTCACGAGAGAGAGAGAGACAAAAGAATAAGAAAATGTGAGAGAAAGAAAGCCAGAGAATGAGTGGAAAAAATGGAAGCATGATAATGAGAGAGAATAAGAGTGGAAGAGAGAGACAGAGAGACTGGAAAGATGAGAAAGAATGACAGAAAATGAGAGAGAGAGAGAGAGAGACGTGCCACCATTAACACCGTCTCCTCTACCACCCTCAGACTATGAACAGGACGTGGAGGACTTCCAACACTACGTCTTTAGTCCCGACGACTCTGTCAGCCTCTCCATACGTTACTACAACTTCAGGTGAGTGTTGGCAGGTGTGTGTTGGCCCGTCCAGGTGTTGGCAGGTGTGTTGGACCGTCCAGGTAAGTGTTGCCCGTCCCAGGTGTTGGCAGGTGTGTGTTGGCCCGTTCAGGTGTTGGCAGGTGTGTGTTGGCCCGTCCAGGTGTTGGCAGGTTAGTGTTGGCCCTTCCCAGGTGTTGGCAGGTGTGTGTTGCCTCAGCTTATTTCACCTAAAGCTTAACCACCCTTACGCTAACCTGACCTAACCTAACCACCAAGGTAGAATAAAGGTGTTTAATTACCAGATGAAATAAGCTGAGGGAGGCTAATCTTCAGGTGAGTCCATAGTTACATTTCATAGCTATATATTACATAACCCACTGTATTGACCCACTGTATTAACCCACTGTATTAAGTATCAATTGACATATTTCATAAGCTGTAAAAATGTGAATGGAAAAGTTCTCGTTATTTCAAGTGATTTATTGAAAGGTTATTGAAGGTTATTTATTGAAAGGTGAATAATTGTACTCGAGGATAAATTACGACTCGATGCTGCTTAATGGTGTGGTACGAGAGAGAGAGAGAGAGAGAGAGAGAGAGAGAGTAGCCCACGTCCTCGGAAGTTGGTGGGCGGCGGCGGCGGCAAATCTTGGGGATAATTACACTGTTGGCCAGGTAGGCGGGCCGAGGGGAGCTTTATATTCAATCTACCTGTTAAACCACTCAGGTAAATACTACTGACCTGTGGGGAGACGAGCGGCGTGGGAGGCTGAGTGGGTGAGAGGAGGGGAAAGGAGATGGGGAGGGTGGAAAGAGGGGGGAAGAGGGAGAGAATGAGAGAGTGGGGGAGAGAAAACAAGATGAAAGGGGGAAGAGGAAGGGTGGGAAGAAAGAAAGAAGGGGAAGGGATGAAAAAAGGGAGGGGAAAGGTGAAAGAGGAAGGAGAGGAGGGGAAAGGTGAAAGAGGAAGGAGAGGAGCGGAAGAGAATAAGGGAGGAGAATATAGGGTAAAGGAATGAGAAAGCAGGAAGGAGAAGAAACAAAGGAAGGAAGAAGAGGGGAAAAGACTGATTAGAGAGAGAGAGAGAGAGAGAGTGAGTTCAATAACATAAAACAACGACCAAATAAAAAAAATCCCCAGGTAAAGAAAAAATATCGTAAGACAGTTGAATAAAAATGGAAAAATACAAAACGTTAGGTTAGGTTAGGTTAGGTAATGAATACAAGAGTGTAGAGTGTCTCAGGACGCTATCCACACATCCCTACGAGAGGAACCAACAAAGGAATTTATTACACTCGTCCGTATCAATAGTACAATGGGGTGAGGTGTAGCTCTGTGGGCAGCGAGACACCCTGCAAAGATATCTACGTGTAGGCTCCTCGGTGTGAAGTTATCTGTGCATGTATCAGACAGCTGCTATTGTTCCTCGCCACCAGACCACAATACCTCCCACTCGCCCCCCCCCCTTCACCCCCTCTCCTCCCTACTTACCTACCCCCTCCCTTCACTGTCTAACCCCCTTCCTCCTTTCTCATCTAGCTATCTCCCTTCCCTATTCACCTACCCCCTCCCCTTCTTACATTTCTGCCCTCCCCCATCTCCCTATTCACCTACCCTCTCCCCTTCTTACATTTCTCCCCTCCCCAATCTCCCTATTCACCTAACCCCCTCCCCTCCCTTCTGCCCCCTCACCTCCCTCCCCCCCACACTACCCCCACCAGTAAGGACCTCGTTCCCCGCTGTTCCTGGGGTAAGGTGCGCCTCTATACACACGGTACTTTTGGATACACACGGTACTTTTGGATACACACGGTACTTTTAGATACACACGGTACTTTTAGATACACACGGTACTATATTAGACTACACACGGTCTTTAACTACCAGGGTTATTAAGCACCGTTCACTAGGTCTTAATTCTGCCTTAACTACCAGATATACATAACATTATTCACTAGACCTCATATTATAACTTACCAAAACAAACATATACCTGCAATGATCCCAGCTACAGGTGTGTATGTTGACAGTGTAGTGGGTGGCAGGTGTGTTTGTTGACAGTGTAGTGGGTGGCAGGTGTGTTTGTTGACAGTGTAGTGGGTGGCAGGTGTGTTTGTTGACAGTGTAGTGGGTGGCAGGTGTGTTTGTTGACAGTGTAGTGGGTGGCAGGTGTGTTTGTTGACAGTGTAGTGGGTGGCAGGTGTGTTTGTTGACAGTGTAGTGGGTGGCAGGTGTGTTTGTTGACAGTGTAGTGGGTGGCAGGTGTGTTTGTTGACAGTGTAGTGGGTGGCAGGTGTGTTTGTTGACAGTGTAGTGGGTGGCAGGTGTGTTTGTTGACAGTGTAGTGGGTGGCAGGTGTGTTTGTTGACAGTGTAGTGGGTGGCAGGTGTGTTTGTTGACAGTGTAGTGGGTGGCAGGTGTGTTTGTTGACAGTGTAGTGGGTGGCAGGTGTGTTTGTTGACAGTGTAGTGGGTGGCAGGTGTGTTTGTTGACAGTGTAGTGGGTGGCAGGTGTGTTTGTTGACAGTGTAGTGGGTGGCAGGTGTGTTTGTTGACAGTGTAGTGGGTGGCAGGTGTGTTTGTTGACAGTGTAGTGGGTGGCAGGTGTGTTTGTTGACAGTGTAGTGGGTGGCAGGTGTGTTTGTTGACAGTGTAGTGGGTGGCAGGTGTGTTTGTTGACAGTGTAGTGGGTGGCAGGTGTGTTTGTTGACAGTGTAGTGGGTGGCAGGTGTGTTTGTTGACAGTGTAGTGGGTGGCAGGTGTGTTTATTGACAGTGTAGTGGGTGGCAGGTGTGTTTGTTGACAGTGTAGTGGGTGGCAGGTGTGTTTGTTGACAGTGTAGTGGGTGGCAGGTGTGTTTGTTGACAGTGTAGTGGGTGGCAGGTGTGTTTGTTGACAGTGTAGTGGGTGGCAGGTGTGTTTGTTGACAGTGTAGTGGGTGGCAGGTGTGTTTGTTGACAGTGTAGTGGGTGGCAGGTGTGTTTGTTGACAGTATAGTGGGTGGCAGGTGTGTTTGTTGACAGTATAGTGGGTGGCAGGTGTGTTTGTTGACAGTATAGTGGGTGGCAGGTGTGTTTGTTGACAGTATAGTGGGTGGCAGGTGTGTTTGTTGACAGTGTAGTGGGTGGCAGGTGTGTTTGTTGACAGTATAGTGGGTGGCAGGTGTGTTTGTTGACAGTATAGTGGGTGGCAGGTGTGTTTGTTGACAGTGTAGTGGGTGGCAGGTGAATCACAAGGGCCGCAGGTGTTGATCTAAGACAGAGAGGCGAGCCACGTGTTGTTGACAAAGTATATTTAAGGTGACTCTTGGCCTGAGGTGTGCCAGCTGGTCACCACACGGGGCCACACTTACCTAACCTAACCTGGGCCACAGTTAACACACTATCATTACGGTAATCATCTGTCGGGGAAGGAAGGGGGAGGGAGGGGAGGGAAGGGGCGAGGAGGGGAAGGAGGAGGGAAGGGGGAGAGGTGTTGTAGTCTAATCTTCAGGTGATCTAATTAACCGTAAGAACATTTAAGACTTCCGTACGCGATCCCTGTGTGTGCCCGTGTGTGTGTGTGCGTGTGCCCGTGTGTGTGTGCCCGTGTGTGTGTTTGTTCACGGAGGAGTTGTCGCCATTGTTTACCGACCTGTTGTTTGTGTGGATGACATAGAGTGTTTGTGTTGTTAGCGCTCCTATAACAGAGAGAGAGAGAGAGAGAGAGAGAGAGAGAGAGAGAGAGAGAGAGAGAGAGAGAGAGAGAGAGAGAGAGAGAGAGAGAGAGACTCTTTTGATGTTGTGACGGGTGGAAACTCACCTGTGGCTGCCTGACGAAAGAAGGGGAAGAAGAGGAAGATAATTGATGAAGAAGGAAGAGGAAGATAAATACGGAAGAGGAAGATAAGAGGTGAAAGAGGCAATAAAGGGAGATAAAAAGAGTGGAATGGAGCAAGGTAAAAGCTTAGGGAGAGAAGGAGAAAGAGGGGGAGGAAGAGAAAGAAAAGGGGGGAAGAGAAGGGTGAGAGGAGAAAAAGGAGGAGGGGGAGGAAGAAGGGGAAGAGGAGGAGGAGGAACCTGGTGATGGCGGTGGTGATGAGCGAAAACAATCGACCCCAACGAGACAACACGAAACACAATGAAAATATCTTCTACTCTCTGTTATAAGCCGCACCCCCGCTACCCCTCCCCTCCAACCCCTCCTCCCCCTCCCCTCCACAGCCACCCCCTACCGTCCACCTGCCCCCATCATACTACTACCCTTCCTCCATCCCTGCCAACCTCTCCCCACCTACCCACTCCCTTCAACCCCTCCCCGCCAACCCCACCCCTCTACACCTCCCCGCCAACCCCACACCTCTACCCCTCCCCGCCAACCCCACCTCCCCCTCCCCTCCACAGCCACCACCTACCGTCATCATACTACTACCCTTTCTCCATCCCTGCCAACCTCTCCCCCTCTACCCCTCCCCGCCAACCCCACCCCTATACCCCTCCCCAAGCCGATAAAACAGAATTATAAATCTTAGACCAATACAAGAAGGGGAACTCGCTACACTGATTAAAATGCGACGCTCAGGTCTACGATAATTGACTTTGAAGAACAGATATATGGTACTAGGTCTCTGCTGCTCTCGTCCACAAAGGCTAATTTCACCTGAAGATTAGCCACCCTAACGCTAACCTAACCTAACTTAATCTAATCTAACTTAATCTAGTCTAACTTAATCTAGTCTAACTTAATCTAATCTAGTCTAATTTAACTTAACCTAACCTAACCTAACCTATAAAGCCTTTTACCACCAATACCAAAATGAGCCACAAATATCTTAAAAATGGCCCAGAAACGTCTACCACAACTACCACACCTCATTTCGCACCAACCATTGAATATAACACGGACGTAATGAGAAGGTTCAGCTCAGTAGTTCATTTCCGGGTTACATTTACAACAGGTTTTTTCAGTTTTCCTTCTAAAGTGAGATTTAATTCTTTTACCTCAAGTTTAATCTTTTACGTAAACCTGATATAGACTATGGGTAAATATCCAGTTTAGGTTACGTGGGTGAGAGAGAAGGGAGGCGATGATGATGATATACAATAATTATAATTTCAATAATAACAAAAACGACAACGACAATAATAATAATCATACGAATTATTTAACACTAGTACGATGTATTTACCTGTGCAGAGAGAGAGAGAGAGAGAGAGAGAGAGAGAGTGTGTGTGTGCGTGCGTGCTTGCTAGCGTGCAGCAGTAAGAACATGTGCGTGAGGTTTGAAGCCAACAATAGGCGGACTGTGGGGTGTGTGTGTGTGTAACAAGAAACCTCAACACACTAAGCGTACACAAGGCTCCCCCCGCTGGCACACATAACTCCACACCTCGCTAAGTAGTGCGTGTGTCAACCACTGCCGCCTGCTGCTGCTCTGAACGACACTTCATTGATGACGCGTAGCGGTTTTAACTTACTACTGTACATCGTTAACTAAGGTTTTACAGTGTGTGTGTGTGTGTGTGTGTGTGTGTGTGTGTGTGCGTGCGTGTGTGTGTGTGTGTGTGCCCTCCTCCTCTCCCTCCTCTCTTCCCTATTCCCCCCTTACTCCTCTTTCACCCTGTCACTATTTCATTCCTCCCTTGTTCCTTCATCATCCTCTCCCTCCTTCCTATTGCTGTACCTCTAGTCCTCCCCTTCCTTCTCCCTTCTGTGTTTGCACCCTTGTCAGTGGTCACTCCCTTCCTGCTTGCTCATCCTCTCCCTATTAACCAGCCCCCTCCTTCCTCCCTTACCCTCCCTTCCTCACTCTCTCATCCTCTCTTCTCCTCCCACCCTTATCCTCCCTCGTGTGCATGCACCCTTGTCCTACCCTGCGTGCTGGTGTTCAGGGAGGAAGGAAAGAAGGTCTGGGATAATCACGGTGGGAGAGACGGGACTGGAGGGGCCTATCACCACCATCCTGGGAACCATCCATACAATAATTCTATCCTGAAACCTCCCTAACATAACCCCCTATTAACCATCCTAACACACGACCATCCATATACCCTTACAGATAGACTCACCAGCACTATATATACCACAACACCATATACCACACCTGTATAACATAATACACACCTGATACACACCTGAACAGTCGCTATAAACAGGTAAAGGTGCTACATCAGGTAACACATGAACAAGGTCTTAAGTACATTAGTCAATAAGAGCGAATATACTATAGAGAATACACCAGATGACCGTCCGTATATATGGTGGAAATATACCCAGTTCTTGAGGTTATACACAACACCGCTTGCAAGAGGAAGAGGAAGTATAGAATTGGGGTATGGGGTATGGGTGAGGGTATGGGTGAGGGTATGGGGGTATGGGTGAGAGTATGGGGGTATGGGGGTATGGGTGAGGGTATGGGGGTATGGGTGAGGGTATAGGTGAGGGTATGGGGGTGAGGGTATGGGGTATGGGTGAGGGTATGGGTGAGGGTATGGGTGAGGTTATGGGGTATGGGTGAGGGTATAGGTGAGGGTATGGGGTATGGGTGAGGGTATGGGGTATGGGTGAGGGTATGGGTGAGGGTATGGGGGTATGGGTGAGGGTATGGGGTATGGGTGAGGGTATGGGGGTATGGGTGAGGGTATGGGGTATGGGTGAGGGTATGGGGTATGGGTGAGGGTATGGGGGTATGGGTGAGGGTATGGGGTATGGGTGAGGGTATGGGGTATGGGTGAGGGTATGGGTGAGGGTATGCGTGTAAGGGAAGGTGCTTGGGTTACTACCACTACTCACACAAGGTATGTTGGTGTCCCCTTCACATAGTTCCTCACATGCTTTGAAAGAGATCTGTAGACGTTTGCATACTGAGTTAATGTATTTGTGTATGTGTATGTGTCTTGTATACTGAGTTAATGTATGTGTGTATGTGTCTTGTATACTGAGTTAATGTATGTGTGTATGTGTCTTGTATACTGAGTTAATGTATGTGTGTATGTGTCTTGTATACTGAGTTAATGTATGTCTCTCTCTCTTGTATACTGAGCTAGATATTATTAATGCTTGTATACTGAACTAATACTGTATGTTAGTTTATTGTCTGATATATGTCTCAGGACCTCAGTGTCTTAGGAACAGCCACAGTAAGTCTTATAGTTTTATAGGTATACTGAATACTAATTAGTCTTTACACCACACACTGTATCAGTTATAGGTTAGGTTAGGTTTGTCCGGTTAAAAGTTGTTTGTCCAAGAGTCGGTATATTTTAAACGGTGTATTACGGTATAGGATGGGGGCTGAACAGGTGATGACAACAGTATAATGATGGGGCTAACAGATGGTGAGACAACAGTATAATGATGGGGCTAACAGATGGTGACAACAGTATAAAGATGGGGCTGAACAGATGGTGACAACAGTATAATGATGGGGCTGAACAGATGGTGACAACAGTATAATGATGGGGGCTGAACAGATGGTGAAACAGTGGTATATATAATGGGGGCTAACTCCATACAGACCCTCCTTAGTGTCCACTCACTAGTAGACCCTAACCATACATGTGTGGTCACCTGTCTACTAAGAGTCTTGTTCTGGCCAACTAGGGAGCGTTCATCTGTATCTTCGTCCCGGCTGAGTTACTTGGGTCGTGTTGTACCCCAGAGCCTGCAACCACACCCTCCTCGCTTGCAACCACACCCTCCTCGCTTGTAACCACACCCTCCTCGCTTGCAACCACACCCTCCTCGCTTGCAACCACACCCCTATAGCATCTCGCTGTTGAACTTCATCGTCTGCAACCACACCCTCCTCGCTTGCAACCACACCCTCCTCGCTTGTAACCACACCCTCGCCTCTTGCAACCACATCATTCTCGCTTGCAACCACACCTTCATCTCTTGCAACCACACCCACATCTCTTGCAACCACCCCCTCATCTCTTGCAACCACATCCACATCTCTTGCAACCACACCCACATCGCTTGCAACCACACCCTCCTCGCTTGCAACCAGACCCTCGTCGCTTGCAACCACACCCCCATAGCATCGCGCTCTCTCTCTCTGTTGCACCTCATTGCTTGCAACCACACCCTCTATAGTCTGCCACTCTCTCTCTCTCTCTCTTGCAACCACACCCTCGTCGCTTCCAACCACACCCTCCTCGCTTGCAACCACACCTCTATAGCATCGCTCTCTCTCTCTGTTGCACCTCATTGCCTGCAACCACACCCTCTATAGTCTGCCACTCTCGCTTGCAACCACACCCTCGTCGCTTGCAACCACACCCTCCTCGCTTGCAACCACACCTCCATAGCATCTCTCTCTCTTTGTTGCACCTCATTGCCTGCAACCACACCCTCTATAGTCTGCCACTCTCTCTCCTGCAACCACACCCTCCATACCCCTCCCCTCGCCTTATTTAGTGTCGATAAACTGGCAAATAGCTGTTGAAGATGTTACGTTAGGTCTGGTCAGATACAATCTCGCCCGGCAACCAATGTGTCTTGTTGGAGCCTGGATGGTTGACCGCCTCACTTACCAGGGGGACGATGACAAAAACGGCGAGGTGGTGGTTTGGCCCTTGTATGGTCCTATGGCTCCTCTACCTACCGTAATGTACCGTCCTACCGTCATTGATTTCCTGCAATACCGTCACATACAGTCATAGATACAGACAGTCACACACACCGTCAGTCACATATAGTCAAACAGTCATAGATACAATCACACATGCTCACACACACACACAATCACCGTTACACATGCATAGTCACTCACACCGTCACATATACAGTCACACACCGTCATACATGCACACACCGTCACACACACACACAAGTATAAGATCAACTCCCTATCAACAACTTACGTGACTGTAATAATAACATACATACAAATTCTCACTAAAATTCTACCACCACCACACCATCACCACACCTTCACCACACCCTCACCACTACCACCACATCACCACCCCACCACCACACACCATCACCACACCACTACCACCATAACCCCTACCACACCACACCACCAGTGCTTGTCAACCCTCTGCCGTGATGTACAGATCCGCATATTGATCAAAAGCCGTGACGTCACTGAACGGTGGTGGGGGGAAAAAGCACAAAAAATAAAGAAGTTCTCCCGCGGCACAACGGCCCGTGGGAGAAACACGAGGGAAAATGCTTTATATAATTGGGTGCTGTGGGAGTGTGGGAGGGTAGTGGCGGCTCACCTGGGCAGATTGGTGGTGGGGGAAGGGGGGAGGTAGGGGGTAGGGGAGGTAGAGGTGGGGGAAGGGGGGAGGGAGGGGGTATGGGTGGGGTAGTAGTGATGTGGGCTACAGGTAAGGTAGAGTGGCCATAGTTTACCCACACCTACCCGGGTTCAGTAAGGCGGGTATACTGTATAATAGTGGTGTATCGTTCGCTTCAAATCCCATGATAATTTCTCGCTTCTTATAAACAGTTAAATTTGTCTCCTAATTTTGGATATTTTCTGTAGATAGCGTGACTAAGGATATCAATGTCGTATGATTTCAACAGTTAAAAATTATCTATATTCACCAGTTATCCAGTTACTCTTATGATCGTTCTCCAGTTACCAGTCCCTATAAAGAGAATCTCGCCAGTCACTATTTCTATATAGTTAATAGATCATCCAGTTACCCACCTCCTACTGTTAGTAACCTTTCCAGTCAGTTGCTATCCACAGATCAGTCACAGCTGATTAACCAGTCATTCGCCAATCACGGGGTTTAACCAGGATTGTAAAACCACCATTCATTTTTATTAAACAGTTAAATCTTATCGAATTCTGTCTCACGATGGCCGAGAATTGAACGAATCTCGAGAAATCTAACTTAACCCAACCAAACCTTGCCTATGTAGTCCCCAGCTAACCACAGCCAGTAGCCCCAACACAAAACAGCTCCCATGACACCTCAACAGTCCCCATGTAGTCCTTCACAGCCAGTAGTCCCCGGTAGCCCCGCTGAAGAGGCAGGAACCAACGAAAATAAATAAGTTTTCGTTTGCCATCACCACCTACGAGGAGCGAACTACCTAACCACCACAACATCCCGGGTGGAGAGTGAAGGGCGTGTAGCAAGTCGTGAGGTGGTGATAACGGGGAGGGGGTGGGGGAGAGAAGAGGGTAGGATAGAGGAGGAGGAGGGTAGAAGAAGAGGAGAGGAAGAGAGAAGTAGAGGAGGAGGAGGAATAGGAGAGGAGAGGAGGTAGAAGAGGAGGAGTGAGGGCCGGGACAGACAGCAGGTGGCGCTCAATCATGCCGTTTGAGTGTTGACGCTTCACACTAATCCTTTAATTATGAAAACCGTATAGTGGCGTGGAGGAGTCTTCTCTCTCTCTCTCTCTCTCTCTCTCTCTCTCTCTCTCTCTCTCTCTCTCTCATACAAATGTTCCCTCGGCGCAGGTAGACAGACATTTACAGCCTCTAGTAACAAATGGCATACTGCTGTGAATGTCTGGGTACTGCTGTGAATGTCTGGGTACTGCTGTGATTGTCTGGTTACTGCTGTGAATGTCTGGGTACTGCTGTGATTGTCTGGTTACTGCTGTGAATGTCTGGGTACTGCTGTGATTGTCTGGGTACTGCTGTGATTGTCTGGGTACTGCTGTGATTGTCTGGGTACTGCTGTGAATGTCTGGGTACTGCTGTGAATGTCTGGGTACTGCTGTGAATGTCTGGGTACTGCTGTGAATGTCTGGGTACTGCTGTGAATGTCTGGGTACTGCTGTGAATGTCTGGGTACTGCTGTGAATGTCTGGGTACTGCTGTGATTGTCTGGGTACTGCTGTGATTGTCTGGGTACTGCTGTGATTGTCTGGGTACTGCTGTGATTGTCTGGGTACTGCTGTGAATGTCTGGGTACTGCTGTGAATGTCTGGGTACTGTTGTGAATGTCTGGTTACTGCTGTGAATGTCTGGGTACTGCTGTGATTGTCTGGGTACTGCTGTGAATGTCTGTATGTCTATTGCTTTGGATTCACTTGTTTGAAGGGGAAAATGTCCAGTTTAAGGACGAAATGTTCAAAGATCTTAACCTGTTTTTCGCGCCTAACCTAACCAAAGCCAACCAACCTAATATAACCAACTGACCCGCCACAAGAACCATATATACTTGGTGTAGTGTGGAGGAGGAATTAGGTGCTGACACAGGCGCCGGAGATGTGTTGGTCACGACAGTCAGACTCGTAATGACCCTCACTAATGCCACTTTACTCCGCAGGTGTCGCTAGATGGCGCTTTTTTGTTGTGAGGGAAAAACTGGAGAGTCGCTGCGGGTGGTTGACTCTCGCCCTGTTCTGAGTCCTCCGCTAACCTAACCTAACCCTGCTATGAGTCTCCCCCTAACCTAACCCTGCTATGAGTCTTCCCCTAACCTAACCCTGCTATGAGTCTTCCCCTAACCTAACCCTAACCTAACTTAATCTAATCTAACCTAACTTAACCCAACCCTGCTCTCAGTTCTCCGCTAACCAGCCACTAAGTTTTTCATTGGCTGACTTAAAATACATCCTGTTTCTCATTGGCTGATACGATTGATCGACCATATAAAACATGCAAACAAGTAAACAATAGGCGTAATTAAGTAAACAAACGCAAACAACTAACTAAACAAATAAACAATAGTAAACAGTACACTTATCACCTCAGAATACACCTCTGTTTATGGTCCGCGGGGCGGGGGCAGACAATACCTCTTACGGGAGGTCCTCGTGGCGTGTGGTTCATACCGGTTGTTTGCTGGTTAACCGCTCTAGTTTGTGGCCTCGTGTTTATGTTCTCTCTCCCGGTAATGACTCGTTTTGTTCATGTTGTGACTGGGTGTTTGATCCCTTAACGATGGTAGTTTAACCCCTTCGGTGTTTATAGCTCGTTATTATCTTCCTGAATGTGTTAGTTTTAAGCCATTGTCCTCATAAAGTTTAAACCAACGTCTTCAAGGGGTTATAGTTTAAACCATTGTCCTCATACTCAAGGGGTTAATATACTCAAAGGGTTAATATCATACTCAAGGGGTTAACATCATATTCAAGGGGTTAACATCATACTCAGAGGGGAGGGGGGGAGGGGGAGGGGGGAGGGGAGGGGGGGGGAAGTGTTAAGTATTCATTAATTTTCCCCCATAAGAAATTAGTAGTGTGGGAGGGCTGGCCGGGCCGCTAGAGGCTGTCTTGTATGGAAAGTTTCGGTGTGAATAATTTATGAGGTGTTGAGGCGACCTTCTCCAGGGTATATCGCCCCCGCCCACACTCACACGTTCACGTTCTCACTACACACACACACACGTTCACGTTCTCACTACACACACACACACGTTCTCATCACACACACACGTTCACGTTCTTATCACACACACACACACGTTCACGTTCTTATCACACACACGTTCACGTTCTCACTACACACACACACGTTCACGTTCTCATCACACACACGTTCACGTTCTCACTACACACACACGTTCACGTTCTCACTACACACACACACGTTCACGTTCTCACTACACACACACACGTTCACGTTCTCACTACACACACACGTTCACGTTCTCACTACACTCACACACGTTCATGTTCTCACTACACACACACACGTTCACGTTCTCACTACACACACAAGATTTTCAGATACGTACACATAGATTCAAACACATGTATACACAGCCACGCACATTAACATTTACGTCCTCACCACACACACACACGCACGCACGCACACACACACACACACGCACACACACACACACACACACACACACACACACCGTTGTTTTAGTGGTGCAATGATGATGACTGTATGGTGAAATATCTTAACATGGTGTGATACTCGTGTTGTCATAATGGTGTCTTAATGGCGTGTAATAAAGATGTAGTGTTGTGTGTTAATCTTAATGGTGTATAAAGATGCTGTGTGTGTGTGTAGTGAAGATGAGGGTGTTTATGTAAAGGCGTGTGTTTGTGTTAGTGGCGTAGTAATGGACTCAACTCGTGTTAAGGAAGTGATGTGTGGTGTTTGTTTAGTGGTGGGTAGGATGGTGGTGGTTAAAATTGTGGTAGTGGTGGTTTTAATTGTGGTAGTTATGGTGGCTAACCTAACCTAACCCCCCAGGTAGCGTTTGGGTTTTAATTATCAGGTGAAATAAACTGGGGTGGTTAATCTTCAGGTGACTATGTGTGTGTATGTGTGTGTGTGTGTGTGTGTGTGTGTGTGTAATTCTGACGTGTAATTGGTGATTAGAATATTACCACTTAATTATCGGTTCTGATAAGATAAGGTGATTAGATGTGTTGAGTTTCGTTTAAGTAAATGATTGAGCGATTGGTGACGTTATATCTGTCTCAATGATGTGATTCGTGATTGGTCAATAGTTGTAAATAATGTCATCTCAGAGTGATGTCATATTTCAGTGCGTCATGTGAGTGGCTGCCGCCGCCTCTTGCTTCACGTCACGTTTTATGCTTGTGGTGTTGTGCTCCGATTGGCCAAAGCATGCGTGACGTCATGTTAGTCTCGCAGTTGTGCTCCGATTGGCCAAAGCATGCGTGACGTCATGTTAGTCTCACAGTTGTACTCCGATTGGCCAAAGCATGCGTGACGTCATGTTAGTTTCGTGGTGTGGGGAGGGGAGGGTGTGGGAGAGCTAACAGTATAACCTGGTGTATGGTGGGCGTGGGTGAGAGGCGTGGGTGAGGGGCGTGGGTGAGGGGCGTGTGAGAGGCGTGGGTGAGGGCGTGGGTGAGCGGCGTGGGTGAGGGGCGTGGGTGAGCGGTGTGGGTGAGGGGCGTAGGTTTCAACACCTCCGGCCATAACAACAACAAGAAGTTATACTAATGATAACCCCCAAATCACGGTAGAGTCGCTATAAAGAGGTCAACCATTTGGAATTCTATCAATGTCTCCACCTTGTATGTAAATCAGGACCCCGTTAGTACGCCGCTTCGTAAATGAATTGAGTCTTAATTTACAAGAGAGGAAGTGAGAGCCTTAGCCCCTGATGCTCACAAGGGCCTTACAGAGAGCCTTTAAAGTGACATGTTAAATATCTATCTATCTATCTATCTATCTATCTGAGCAATGAGGTGTAAAGGTTAACTAGACTTGACTTAACTAACAACTGTCTTGGTTATTTCGTCACCAGAGAGGAGACGGAGAGTGGGTCAGCAGGCAGTGTCGTCAGGTACTTTCGGTGCCCAGCGACAGTGCCAGTAGCAGTGCTCAAGACCCTCGTTAAAACCAAGTACCGTGTACCTGATCCCCTCAGGGTAAGTACTGTACCGTGTTTATTATATGCCTCACCTCACCTTACCTCACCTCACCTTACCTCACCTCACCTCACCTCACCTTACCTAACCTAACCTCACCTCACCTCACCTCACCTTACCTCACCTTACCTTACCTCACCTTACCTCACCTCACCTCACCTTACCTCACCTCACCTTACCTTACCTCACCTCACCTCACCTTACCTCACCTCACCTTACCTCACCTCACCTCACCTATATCTCTGCCTTATTATATATTATTATTATTACTCTCATTAATATTGTTATTATTGTTATTAAATGTCATTGACGTTAAATTATGATAAATATTATTATTACTATTGCCATTATAACGAGAGAGAGAGAGAGAGAGAGAGAGAGAGAGAGAGAGAGAGAGAGAGAGAGAGAGAGAGAGAGAGAGAGAGAGAGAGAGAGAGAGAGAGAGTTACGAGTCGGCTGGCGTTCACAACACAAAAACCTTCCCTCAAATACGTGTGAATTAGAGACACACACACACACACACACACACACACACACAGACAGACAGACAGATAGACACACACACACACACACACACACACCTGAGCCCATTCCCACGTGGTGCTGCGTCTCTACACCCACCACTGAAACCCGTACATATGAACCACCGAAAAGGAAGAATGAGGAAAAACTAGAAGGAAGGAAGAATAAAGAGAAAGAAGGAAGATAAAAGGAAAAAACGAAAAGGAGACAGTGGTGTGTGGGCCTGGGGGGTAGAATCATTATTAAAGTGGTCATTAGAGATAAGATAATGGCGGAGTGATTGATTACTGTGTAAATTGATAGCGAGAGAGAGAGAGAGAGAGAGAGAGAGAGAGAGAGAGAGAGAGAGCAGGTGAACACGTATGCCGTCTATTGAGTCAACAAAGAATTCGGGTGAAATGGGTGAATGACTTGCCTAGGGAGGGAAGGGTGGAAGGGAGAGGCGGGAGAAAAGGGAGAGGAAGGAAGGAAGGAAGTTGGTTTTAAGAAGGGTAGAGAGGGTGGCTTGAAGGGAGAGTGAGAGAGTAGGGATGCAGGGAGATTAAATGGGGTGTGAGGGAGGGTAAGTAAATAGAAGAGAGGGGGGTTGTCAAGAGGGAGAGAAGGAGAAGGAAGGATGGGGAGAGAAGGAGGGAGAGAAGGGAGGGGGAGGGTCGAAAGGAGGTAGGGATAGAAGCTAGGAAACAGAAGGGAGGGGGAGGGTCGAAAGGAGGTAGGGATAGAAGCTAGGAAACAGAAGGGAGGGGGGGAAAGGGAAGGAGGGAGGGAGAGAAAGGAGGGAGAAAAGGAGGGAGGAAAAGAAGGGAGGGAACACAGGCTCTCGCTAGCAGTAATTATTCACAACATCTGCTCCAACATTGAGGCTTTTCTCATTAAAATTGTACATGTGTGTTCAAGCTCACCCCGGTACCGCGCGTGTGTGTGTGTGTGAGAGAGAGAGAGATAATTGACACATGTATGATAATTAGTACAGGTATAATAATTAGCACATGTATGGTAATTAGTACAGGTATGATAATTTGTCCAGGTATAATAATTAGCACATGTAAAATAATTATTACAGGTATGATAATTGGCGCATGTATGGTAATTAGTACAGGTATGATAATTGACACATGTATGATAATTAGTACAGGTATGATAATTAATTGCCACATGTATGATAAATAATTAGTACCAGGTATTACTTCAAAATTAATGTATTCATAAGGACAATTATCCCTCCACAATGTAAATAATTATCACCCTTATTATCTCCTTCCACAGGTTGAATTACTTTACGGTGACGACAGATTAATAGACACCTGGACGTTAATGGAGGTGGCTTATATTTACATGTGGAAGAGGGTGAGTACAGTACGTTACCATTGTGATTATAGAACAGTACTGAGAAACAAGGTGAAAATTATGTAGCAGACGATTCTCAAAGATGACCTCACCACACACCACGTTTTGCAATCAGTCACGTCCTCGTATTCTTAACCCTTGAGTACGATGTCTTAACCCCTCGAGTACTATGTCTTAACCCTTGAGTACTATGTCTTAACCCTTGAGTACGATGTCTTAACCCCTCGAGTACTATGTCTTAACCCCTCGAGTACGATGATTTATCTTCATATTCAAGTTTTGCCATCACACTCAAGCGGTACCCCACATCACACTCAAGCGGTACCCCACATCACACTCAAGCGGTACCCCACATCACACTTGAAGGATTAATAGTTCAATACCTATTTACTAACACCATATAATACTGTAGATTATAACCCAGGTAACATTTATTCACTAATTACCTGGGGAATAATTAACAGGTATATATCAGGTGTTTTCAAGAGAGTCGTCTAACCCCCCCACCCCTCAAAAAATGCTCAGTCATGTCAATATTGTTAGTAATAAGTTTGTATTTTTCTGGAGAAGGAAAGTTTCAATTTTAATATTTTCCTGTGAATCGACGCTCCCTCGCCCGACCTCTGGGAGTGTCACCACGCTATCATTTACATAACTAGTGTGAGTCAGGGTAGGTTAGGGGTGGGTCGGGGATGAGTCAGGGTGGGTTAGGGTCGGTTAGGGGTGGATTGGGGGGGAGTTGTAGTGGGTGGGGGTAGTTGGATGTGTCAGGGTGGGTTGGGGTGGGCTCGGAAGGAGTTGGGGGTGGGTCGGGAGGGTAAAGGGAGACCAAATATCGGATATATAATTTTAAGGATAGTTTATCGATGGTCGGCTTCGAGGGGTGGTGGGTCGTCACTCACTGCTGCCTGCTTAGTAACTCGTCCCTCACACTGCTGCCTGAGTAACTCGTTCCTCACACTGCTGCCTGAGTAACTCGTTCCTCCCACTGCTGCCTGCTTAGTAACTCGTTCCTCCCACTGCTGCCTGCTTAGTAACTCGTCCCTCACACTGCTGCCTGAGTAACTCGTTCCTCCCACTGCTGCCTGAATAACTCGTCCCTCCCCTTGCTGCCTGCTGAGTAACTCGTTCCTCCCACTGCTGCCTGAATAACTCGTTCCTCCCACTGCTGCCTGCTGAGTAACCCGTCCCTCCCCCTGCTGACTCGTCACACAAGCCAATATTATCAAAAGATTCAGACGGTAAATTTTTCTCCTAAATGGAAATCCAAGAATGAATTTACTGAGTTGGAAAAAGTTTATGGCTTAAAGTTCAAGTGATTTTCTGATCTTATTTCAGTGGAGACGGGGCGTGTGTGTGTGTGTGTGTCGTCTTCCTTCTCATCGTCTCTTCGGTAATGGAAAACGACCAACAAAAATTGTCTCCAATATTTTGTCCTTGAGCTCTTAACCTTCCCTCGCCCTCAGCGCCCCATTTGTTTGCTCGAGGCTAGGAGTCGGATGAGAGGGGGCTAGGAGTGGGAGGAGAGGGGGCTAGGAGAGGGAGGGAGGAGAGGGGGCTAGGAGGGGGCAGCGTTCCCCCTCTCGTTCTGTCTTCCGTCGATCCTTCCTCCACTTCTGCTCCCTCCCTTCGGCTCTCTCCCGGCACTAACCTCTCCTTCCCTCCCATCGTCTCCACCATCATCACCTCCTCTTCCCTTCCCCCACAATTCCCTTCCGCCTCACTTTCTCCTTTTTCGTCTTCTCCTCCCCTCCATCTTACACATCACCCCTCCCCGTCTTCTACTCACCCCTCCTCCTTCCCTATCCCCTCCCACATCACCCCTCCCCGTCTTCTCCTCACCCCTCCTCCTTCCCTATCCCCTCCCACATTACCCCTCCTCCCTCGTCTTCTCCTCATCCCTCCTCCTTCCCTATCCCCTCCCACATCACCCCTCCTCCCTCGTCTCCTCCTCACCCCTCCTCCTTCCCTATCCCCTCCCACATTACCCCTCCTCCCTCGTCTCCTCCTCACCCCTCCTCCTTCCCTATCCCCTCCCACATCACCCCTCCTCCCTCGTCTCCTCCTCCCTGCCGCATGACGAGGGAGAGACACCATAAGGAGTCTACCACATCACCCCTCCTCCCTCGTCTCCTCCTCCTTGCCGCATGACGAGGGAGAGACACCATAAGGAGTCTACCACATCACCCCTCCTCCCTCGTCTCCTCCTCCTTGCCGCATGACGAGGGAGAGACACCATAAGGAGTCTACCACATCACCCCTCCTCCCTCGTCTCCTCCTCCTTGCCGCATGACGAGGGAGAGACACCATAAGGAGTCTACCACATCACCCCTCCTCCCTCGTCTCCTCCTCCTTGCCGCATGACGAGGGAGAGACACCATAAGGAGTCTACCACATCACCCCTCCTCCCTCGTCTCCTCCTCCTTGCCGCATGACGAGGGAGAGACACCATAAGGAGTCTACCACATCACCCCTCCTCCCTCGTCTCCTCCTCCTTGCCGCATGACGAGGGAGAGACACCATAAGGAGTCTACCACATCACCCCTCCTCCCTCGTCTCCTCCTCCTTGCCGCATGACGAGGGAGAGACACCATAAGGAGTCTACCACATCACCCCTCCTCCCTCGTCTCCTCCTCCTTGCCGCATGACGAGGGAGAGACACCATAAGGAGTCTACCACATCACCCCTCCTCCCTCGTCTCCTCCTCCTTGCCGCATGACGAGGGAGAGACACCATAAGGAGTCTACCACATCACCCCTCCTCCCTCGTCTCCTCCTCCTTGCCGCATGACGAGGGAGAGACACCATAAGGAGTCTACCACATCACCCCTCCTCCCTCGTCTCCTCCTCCTTGCCGCATGACGAGGGAGAGACACCATAAGGAGTCTACCACATCACCCCTCCTCCCTCGTCTCCTCCTCCTTGCCGCATGACGAGGGAGAGACACCATAAGGAGTCTACCACATCACCCCTCCTCCCTCGTCTCCTCCTCCTTGCCGCATCACGAGGGAGAGACACCATAAGGAGTCTACCACATCACCCCTCCTCCTTCGTCTCCTCCTCCTTGCCGCATGACGAGGGAGAGACACCATAAGGAGTCTACCACATCACCCCTCCTCCCTCGTCTCCTCCTCCTTGCCGCATGACGAGGGAGAGACACCATAAGGAGTCTACCACATCACCCCTCCTCCCTCGTCTCCTCCTCCTTGCCGCATGACGGGGGAGAGACACCATAAGGAGTCTACCACATCACCCCTCCTCCCTCGTCT
>CAUDMG010004131.1:1575000-1632500 GCA_958450375.1 Homarus gammarus | reverse complement strand
GTAGTGGTGGTGGTGGTGGTGGTTGTGATGGTAGTGACGTTAGTGGTAGTGGTGGTGGTAGTGGTGGTTGTGACGTTAGTGGTGGTGGTGGTAGTGGTTGTGATGGTAGTGACGTTAGTGGTGGTGGTGGTGGTGGTAGTGGTTGTGATGGTAGTGACGTTAGTGGTGGTGGTAGTGGTGGTTGTGACGTTAGTGGTGGTGGTGGTAGTGGTTGTGATGGTAGTGACGTTAGTGGTGGTGGTGGTGGTGGTAGTGGTTGTGATGGTAGTGACGTTAGTGGTAGTGGTGGTGGTGGTTGTGATGGTAGTGACGTTAGTGGTGGTGGTAGTGGTGGTGGTGGTGGTGGTAGTGGTGGTTGTGACGTTAGTGGTGGTGGTGGTAGTGGTTGTGATGGTAGTGACGTTAGTGGTGGTGGTAGTGGTGGTGGTGGTGGTGGTTGTGATGGTAGTGACGTTAGTGGTGGTGGTGGTGGTAGTGACGTTAGTAGTGGTGGTGGTGGTGGTGGTTGTGATGGTAGTGACGTTAATGGTAGTGGTGGTGGTGGTAGTGGTGGTGGTAGTAGTGATTGTTGTTATTCTCTCTCTTTTTCCTCTCTCGTTCTCTCTCTAACTTTCTATATCTCTTCGTTTGTATTTACACCTGTCTGTTTGTCGTTCAATCTACAACACCAACCCACGACACAACACCAACCCACGACACAACACCAACCTAACCTAACCCACAACACCAACACACGACACAACACCAACACCAACCCACGACACAACACCAACCCACGACACCACACCAACCTAACCTAACCTAACCCACCTAACCTAACCCACCTAACCTACAAGTGTTCACGCCTCATTGACTGTCGACTCCTCTGATATATTTTTACTGGCAATGAACGACGCGGCTCAACACACACAATTTACGACCAGTCAAGCCGCCAAGAGAATCCACTTTTATGTATATTTTATGCATTAAGGATATTAAACACCCGACCTTACCCTCCTGATAGTGGTGAGGCCCTTCTTCCCCTCCTCTTCCTGGTACCCTTCCCCCTCCTCTTCCTGGTACCCTTCTCCTCCTCTTCCTGGTACCCTTCCCCTCCTCTTCCTGGTACCCTTCCCCCTCCTCTTCCTGGTACCCTTCCCCCTCCTCTTCCTGGTACCCTCCCCCTCCTCTTCCTGGTACCCTTCTCCTCCTCTTCCTGGTACCCTTCCCCTCCTCTTCCTGGTACCCTTCCCCCTCCTCTTCCTGGTACCCTTCCCCCTCCTCTTCCTGGTACCCTTCCCCTCCTCTTCCTGGTACCCTTCCCCCTCCTCTTCCTGGTACTCTTCCCCCTCCTCTTCATGGTACCCTTCCCCTCCTCTTCCTGGTACCCTTCCCCCTCCTCTTCCTGGTACCCTTCTCCTCCTCTTCCTGGTACCCTTCCCCTCCTCTTCCTGGTACCCTTCCCCCTCCTCTTCCTGGTACCCTTCCCCCTCCTCTTCCTGGTACCCTCCCCCTCCTCTTCCTGGTACCCTTCTCCTCCTCTTCCTGGTACCCTTCCCCTCCTCTTCCTGGTACCCTTCCCCTCCTCTTCCTGGTACCCTTCCCCCTCCTCTTCCTGGTACCCTTCCCCTCCTCTTCCTGGTACCCTTCCCCCTCCTCTTCCTGGTACTCTTCCCCCTCCTCTTCATGGTACCCTTCCCCTCCTCTTCCTGGTACCCTTCCCCTCCTCTTCCTGGTACCCTTCCCCTCCTCTTCCTGGCTCCTCGAGTGAAATTTATGAAGGTATTTTGGCAACTCATCCTAATCTAATTGAACCGAATCGAATTGGAATCGGACCGAACCGAAACGAATCCGAAGCAAACCAACTTAATTCAATTGATCGAAATCGAATAGGATCCGAATTGAGCCAGAACCGAATTATCTCAATAATCCGACTGAACGAAACCGAACCGAACCGAACCGAACGAACCCTAACTAAACTAACCTAAACAAACTAGATAACTGTGGCTGATAGAGGCGCTCTAGTTATAAAGACATCTTAGCTCAGGTAGACACAGCGACACACACACACACACAAAACCAGACAGTCACTACACTAGCCGCTCGTGACCGTCATTTAACCCCTTCCCTTCCCCCTTAACCCCCCCCCTCCCTTAACCACCACCCCCTTAACACTCCCCCTCCCTTAACCTCCACCCCCTTAACACTGCCCCCCCCTTAACACCCCTCCCCCACCCGATGTCATATCAAACAAACTCAATATAAGTCATTTTTTTCTACCCCCCCAAATTGCTGCCAGCGTTCGGGGTCTTACGGGGACCTGGAGCGGCAGAAATTAAATTTAAATGAAGGCAAATGGTGGAGATATTACTGGTGGGGGAGAGAGAGAGAGAGAGAGAGAGAGAGAGAGAGAGAGAGAGAGAGAGAGAGAGAGAGAGAGAGAGAGAGAGAGAGAGAGAGAGAGAGAGAGAGTTTAGCATTAGGTTAAGTTAGCGTCATTAATATTAAGATGAAATAAGCCCGGGGGGTTAATCTTCAGGTGCTCTTTGTCTCTATTTAATTACCTTCATCTTATTTAATTACCTTCCTTTCCTTACTTAATCACCTTCCTTTCCTTACTTAATCACCTTCCTTTCCTTACTTAATTACCTTTCCAGAACACATTACATTTTTAACCCCGCGGTCATAAATTAAAACTCTTCACTCAGGGCCCGGAGCTTTCATGGCCTGGCTGAGTTAATGTTCTATGTACAAATTTCCTCTTGTCTGGTGAGTTAAGGAGGAACAGTGGATAACTTTACTTAACATACCTAAAATACTCGTAATATTCACTAAAGCATCGTAATAATAATAATAATAATAATAATAACTTAACTAGATACGTTCACTTAGTACCAGCTAGAAGATTAAATTAATACAAAGAAAATGTGTGTATATCCGAAATTAGGACACAGCAGCTTAAACCGGACAGTACAGCTTAAACCGAACACACGTCTAAACCGGACACAACATCCTAAACCGGACACATTTATTATTTCCGGTTTAAGATGACGTGAAGAACAATTCTTAGGGAACAATGGTGAACTAAAGGACTCTTGTGTGATCCAATTTTAAAGTTTGTGAGGGAGAGAGGGAGAAGGGAGGGAATGGGTGGGAGGGAGAGAGAGAGGGAGGTAGGGTAGGGGTAGAAGGGAGGGTGGGGAAGGAGGGAGGGTAGGAGTAGAAGGGAGGGAGGGTAGGGGTAGAAGAGAGGTTGGGGAGGGAGACAAAGAAGGGGGAAGGAAAATAAAAATTCATCTCCCTTCCTATTTTGGATTCAATTACTACAGAGAGAGAGAGAGAGAGAGAGAGAGAGAGAGAGAGTAAACACAAACTTATATCACAATGAATGACCAACTGCAGATGAACGGTATTGGCCAATCACAAGACAGTATTGTCACTAGTAATCATTGCCCAAGCATTTACAACACGATGACAGTTTAGTGATAAACGAGGTGTGTGTGTGTGTGAAATTTTACGCCATGTTATTTGGAGACGATACCTGTGTGCCACCTCTTAATTAGTCGTATCGCGTTAGTTCTTAATTAGCAGTAGTAACACCTGTGATAGTTAATTAACTAGTACCACCTGTGATAGTTAATTAACACTAGTACCACCTGTGATAGTTAATTAGTACAAGTGTCACCTATTACCGTGTTAAATATTGTTAATTAACTTCACTATGGAGGATTAAGTAGGACCCGTGAATCTAGTGACCGGATTCACCAAGATTCCCGTATTAATTTTAGCCCAAACACGAACGGCTGAGGTAGCGTTTAGGTAGAGCCAGTGATTTGATGCCACTGGTGTAGATTATTATTATTATTATTATTATTATTATTATTATTATTATTAGACTTCAGCTTCAATATACACAGTTTTGAGCGTTCTTGCGTATCTAAATTCAAGTAAAAATTCACCACACTAAGCTTTAGAAATCCGGATCTATCCTCACTCGTTCGCATAGCACTAACAGATGCCAGAACGAATGGCTCTACATCCTCCACTCTGAAATGTGTAATCGTTCATGGCATTTTGATCTGCCCAGTGACCTGAGTTAAATCTCTTTCAGTTCTGCTTCCTACATCTGTGAAGTTTTTATTCACTGAAGCAAATGGAAGTGAGGGTGAGGTGAGGAGGGGGTGAGGATAGGTAGGGATGTGAGGGAAACTAGAGGGGTGAGGTTATGAGGTAGGGGAGGAGAGGGCAGGTAAGGGAGGTGAGGGCAGGTAAGGGGGGTGAGGGCAGGTAGGGGAGGAGAGGGCAGGTAGGGGAGGTGAGGGCAGGTAGGGGAGGTGAGGGCAGGTAAGGGAGGTGAGGGCAGGTAGGGGAGGTGAGGGCAGGTAGGGGTAGACTGCATGAGGTTGGGCAGGTAAAGGACATGAGGTAAAGAGGTAAGGGCAGGTAAGGGGGGTTGAGGGAAGGAGGTGGCAGGTATGCTAATTGCTTTTGGGAAGGTGAGTTATATACTGGGGGGGGGGGGCGAGGCAGTATGGCGTATATTATGTATTCTGCAGTACGAGAGAGGGGGAAGAGGAGGAGGAGGAGGAAGAAGAGGGGGAAGAGTAAAAGGAGGAGGGGAGGAGAAGAGTGGGAGAAGGATGGGAGATAAGGAGGAGGGGAATTCCTCTAATAATTTTACAGAACCATGAAATCAGCCAATCATGTTGTAGAACCGAACCAGTGATCAGCCAATCTTTACGTAGCACCAGACATCAGCCAATCATGTTGTAGAACCGAACCAGTGATCAGCCAATCTTTACGTAGCACCAGACATCAGCCATTCATGTTGTAGAACCGAACCAGTGATCAGCCAATCTTTACGTAGCACCAGACATCAGCCATTCATGTTGTAGAACTGAACCAGTGATCAGCCAATCTTTACGTAGCACCAGACATCAGGAGTTTGAACATTCTTCTCAGCCTAGACAACTAAACTTTCCTCCAAGATGTTAAACTTTAAGAGAAAAATCTATCGCTGAACTTCCCCTCTGAGCCAACAGCTTGAAATATGTTGTGAGCAAAGGAAATAAATATCCCTTTGTTCCCACTGTACCGTAGCGTTCAGCGTGAGGTGTACCGTATAGCGTTCAGCGTGATGTACCGTATAGCGTGAGGTGTACCGTTCAGCGTGAGGTGTACTGTATAGCGTGAGGTGTACCGTATAGCGTTCAGCGTGAGATGTACCGTATAGCGTTCAGCGTGAGTTGTACCGTTCAGCGTGAGGTGTACCGTATAGCGTGAGGTGTACCGTATAGCGTGAGGTGTACCGTAGTGTTCAGCGTGAGGTGTACTGTATAGACTTGAGGGTGAGGTGTACCGTATAGGCTTAGGGTGAAGTGTACCGTATAGGCTTGAGCGTTAACTGCACCTTAGAGTAAAGCATACATAGCAC
Organism: Homarus gammarus; assembly: GCA_958450375.1. NCBI lineage: Eukaryota > Metazoa > Arthropoda > Malacostraca > Decapoda > Nephropidae > Homarus > Homarus gammarus. The sequence goes on along the minus strand of CAUDMG010004131.1, from coordinate 1,627,087 downwards.
CTCGTATACATAACTAGTATACATTATACACATGGGAAACATCAATCAACTGCAACATGGAGGGGGGGGCCACAACTGCAACATGGAGGGGGCCACAACTGCAACATGGAGGGGGGCACAACTGCAACATGGAGGGGGCCACAACTGCAACATGGAGGGGGGCCACAACTGCAACATGGAGGGGGGCCACAACTGCAACATAGGGAGGGGGGCCACAACTGCAACATAGGGAGGAGGGCCACAACTGCAACATAGGGAGGAGGGCCACAACTGCAACATAGGGAGGGGGGCCACAACTGCAACATAGGGAGGGGGGCCACAACTGCAACATAGGGAGGGGGGCCACAACTGCAACATAGGGAGGGGGGCCACAACTGCAACATAGGGAGGGGGGCAGAGCACATGGTTAGAGAGAAGAGGTGAGAGGATAAAGGAGTCTGGGGGGAGGGCGGAGGGGGAAAGAAGGGAGGGAGGGAAGGGGGTTTAAGCAATCGATCACGTTGATTTATTGCACATCCGCGACGGTGGGTCTCTCTCTCTCTCTCTCTCTCTCTCTCTCTGCTGGAGGGAGTTGATTGGTTGTAGGGTGAGGAGGGGACGTGCCATGCTCTACGAGTTACTACACACACACACACACACACATTTTTGTTGTCTCCCAATCAGGTGTGGTTAGGTTAGGTTAGGATTGGAGACAATTTCACTAACATGAGATGGAAAATTTCACAAGCGCAACGTAGCCAGTACACGTGTTAAGTTGTAGTAAGTTATGACAGGTGTAAGTTATACCACAGGTGTAAGTTATGACAGGTGTAAGTTATACCACAAGTGTAAGTTATGACAGGTGTAAGTTATACCACAAGTGTAAGTTATGACAGGTGTAAGTTATGCCACAGGTGTAAGTTATGCCACAGGTGTAAGTTATGACAGGTGTAAGTTATGCCACAGGTGTAAGTTATGCCACAGGTGTAAGTTATGACAGGTGTAAGTTATGCCACAAGTGTAAGTTATGACAGGTGTAAGTTATGCCACAGGTGTAAGTTATATTATCACACCTGATCCATTACTAAAGTTGTTGTCTTGTTTGTGTTTACAGGAGTCGCCCATGGAGCTGAATTTCCAGGTGGTTGCCACGAGGAAGGTGAAGAAGCGGCGGCAGCAGCCTGAGGTCCTTACCACACAGGAGGAGATTGAAAGCCCCGACGACAACAAGAACGAAGCTGCTGCACCTGTAGACGAGTGCCCGGAGCCTCCTGATAAGGTAGCCAAGATCGAGACCACCTGTGACGACACCTCCACCGTCATACTACCTGACGACCAGCCACCCCTGGATAGCCACCCACCCACGCCGCCCGAGACTCCTGAAGGTGGACGAGGTCGGGAAGGAGAACAGTTCCAGATTGAGGAGAATGCCGTCACGGAGCTGGATATCCAACAGGGCAACGACGACGGCGGTGAAGGTGTAGTGGAGAACCAGGAGGTGGCAGATACTGTACAGGAACAGCAGGAGGAGTCGTCTCACGGTCTAGAGGAAGAACAGCAGGAGGACATACAGGAAGAGGCACAGGAAGAGGCGCATCATGATGACAATCCTGAAGGGTTGGAGGAGGAGGAGGAGGAGGAGGAACAACTGGATAAAGAGGAGGAAGACGTGAGGGAAGACCATGAACAGATGGAGGCGGCTGAGGACTTTGATGCCTCGAAAGAATCCAATGACCTCGTGGTCGACCATGACTCAGAAACACCTCTCGAGGTCGACACCAGCCACGAAACGGAACCAGAGGCTGATGGTGAACCGGACGGTGATGGTGAACCAGCGGTGGATAACGAGGGTGAACCAGGGGGCGAGAGCTCTGGTAACATTGGCACTGAAGGAGAGACGGACGCGGGGAAGGACTGCGGGGAGGACGAGCAGGAGGACAGCGCCATCGACGTGACAGAGACGAGTGCCAGCGAGCCACTGGACAGCGACGATAAGGACACGGACCTCAACGTGAGTACAGAGTCAGCAGAGATGGACCACGAGCCCACCACCGAGAGGACCTCCTTCAGCAAGCAGGTCCAGACTGATGAGGGACCCATCAACCTCAGTTACAGTTACAAAGGTGATAAGAAAATACTCCGTAAAGATTGTTATGTGTTCACCGATAACGAGGAGGATGAAGATGATAGTGGTGAACAGGAGGAAGAACGTGATGAGGTGGGCGCCTTGGACCTCTCCCGCCATGCTCGTAGTGTGAGGGAGGCGAGAACACAGCGTGAGAGCCTCGACTCCCCGCCCTCCAGCAACGGTCAAGCTACGGACAAAGCGGGCAACAGGGCGGCTCGTGGACAAGGTACTCAAACAATTCTCTCTATTACTCAGAGCAAGAAGTCAAAAAAGCTCAAACACCAGTCGTCCACCACCACAGGCTCCACCACGTCCACGGCTCAGTCGTCGCCCACCGTCGCTCAGATCAATCGACCAACACTCCCGCTGGACTGGGCTCGTTCCTCCCTGGTGCCCACACCAGTCACCCCACAAGCCGTTGCTTTTAGCGATCTCATGACCTTGTCTCATGCAGCCGTTCAGCTGCAGTTGGCCATGGCGCATGCACAGGCACAGGCACAAGCCCAGGCTCAAGCCCAAGCCCAGGCCCAAGCAGAGGCCCAAGCAAGAGCACAAGCACAGGTACTGAAGAGCCTGAAGGTGAGCGAATCTCTGAGTTTTGTGAACGGGTCCGGTGACACACTCACCATCAGCCCCATCACCACAACGATAGATGGCAAGGCTAACAAGAACACGGTGTCCAAGTCCGTGAGTAAGAGTCACCACGGCTCCAAGACGGTCAATGGCAACTCCTTCAGTAAAAGCTTCAACACAAAGTCTCACAACAGTCACAAGTCAGCAGGCAGCGTGGTCAGCAGTAGAAGCAGCGGCAATAATCACGGTAGCATCAGAACTACCATACCCAAATCGGCTCTGGCAGCCTCCCTAAAAATACCGACAGTGTCTGTTAGTTCCAAGACCAACGGCACCACCTCCCCCTCCAACACCAGACCCGACAGAGACCACACGGAGAGAACAGGTGACCCCGTCTTCAAGATAACAAACCAAAAGTTGGCCGAGTTTGTACGACGACAACACCAACAACAAAAACTAAAACAGAATAATAACTTTAAGTCAAACACGACCAACACGGTGACGACCACCAGCAACACCACCAACAGCAGCAGCATCAGTACCTCCACCTCCTCCAAGTCCTCTCACATTATCAACTCCAACTTTAAAGTCAGTTCCAGTTCGAGTGTGTCAACAAGCCTCAGCAGCTCTGTGTCGTCTGGCAGGACGTCGTGCAGCACCAGCCAGAGCATCAGGGCGACCAACACCAGCGTGCGTCAGATCCCTAACCCTTCACTACTCAGACAACAGTCAGAGTCAAGAATAACCAGCGGGCTCACCGGTCTGGGCATAACCCCGAGAAAACCTTCAGAGTCCATCAGCAGGATCGAGAGTTTAACGAGATCATTGCATGAAAAGGTGGCGGCTTCCTCCCTGGCGGCCACCATCAACTCCGCCGCCAGATAAACGTCACCCGTACACTGTTTCTGGCACCGACTGAGGCAGAAGTGTTCACTTGTTAATTAGATAAATAAATTTATGGCAGAACAGGCAAGTTAGTTACAGTAAGACTAGCAATGAGGAGTAATTCAATACATAAGAGAATTGGTGCTAGAAATGCGACCTCGTTATAAGAAGTAATTCTACTGTACAAATTGGTGGTAATGTACATAAAAAAGTACCACTGTCAAAAAGTAGTATTAGCAGAGGTAATACAACACACTATGTGTGACCCGTGGTGTGTGGCCACAGTCCCACAGCCTCTGTGATGGAACTGTACAGTGACGACTCACACACCACCAAGTGTTGCTGCACACAAGAGCAGCCAACTGTCACGCCAGTAAGTGAGCTGACAGACAGACAGACAGTGTGGCCGGCGACGGTATTAAGGACGTCTGGAACGACTTAAAAAGATTTACAAAACTTTTGTGTTCCAGAGAGAGAGAGAGAAAAACCTTCTTTATTCTTAATATATTAGATCTGATAATTATGTGTGGGGCTGATCCACGTTACAAAAGGGTGATATAGTATTTAGATGTAGTAACTTAAGGGTAAATTTCGGCTTATAATTGGCTTTAATTCGAACTTTGGGTGGTAGCGTGCAACCCTGAACCTTGTAGACGACGCCTCAGTTGTGCTGCTTCCGCTGTCTTGGTTAACAGGTACTGTACTGTGCTGTGCTGTACTGTACTGTGCTGTGCTGTACTGTACTGTACTGTACTGTACTGTACCTTCCTTTTATATTATAATGTCGAGCAAAAATTGTACAGGGTGTTTACAAAGTCCCTTGATAAAAATGCACAGGGTGTTTATAAAGTCCCTTGATGGTTATATTTGCAGAGTTCCTCAAGTAAGATACACGTATAAAACATGGGTACCTGCTCCACCACCTACAGTACACACACCTGTATGTATTATCCACTACTGTAGGTGCGTGATACAGTTGAAGTTACAGTTATGAATACAACGGAGTACCTGCCCATGTTTTGGTTGGGTACACGACTCTGTAAACACAAACATTAAGTGACTTTGTAAACATCTGGTACATGTGGTCCCGGTCACCAAAACATCATCTTAGGCCGCCAAACTTAAACTCATCACAATTCACAATATTAAACACAAAAAAATATTAGGAATACAAGCGATAATTCTTTCATAACAAGTTAAAGAATTATGAGTAATGTTTCTGTTGCATGTATGTATGTATGTATGTAGTGGTGACCGTAGGACCTTCATCACCAATATTTGCTTCACTAAACACTCTAAATTTCACCACCATAGTTCCATCGTTTAGTTTCTCATCATTGGTTCTGTGTCAAGTAGATGGTAGTAATTTTTTATTAGTGATTTATATACTATATAAAATCTTGTTAAAGTGTATTTATGTTGTTATGCGGGCCAGCGCCTACACCCCAGATGACCAAAGAGCTCTGCCGATGCTGCTTCTCCCGATGTGTTTTATATGTGTGTATATAATTATGGTATACAGAGTAGTATAGAACTCCTTGTGTGTCTCTTGTAACCACGACTGTGTTTGCATATATCTTTATCTCCTTCTTCCTTATCTCCGTACATGTACTATTAGCACATTGTTATCACGGGCAGGACACCCCCCCACCCCTCTAGTACATGTACTCAACTTAAAAGGAAAACATTTATTTCTTCTTCAGCAACAATCATCTATTAATGTTTACCTGTAAAACATCGCCACCAACTTTATTCTTTTTTCTAAATATATAGTTATTTGTGGTCAATGACTGTTGTGTTAGATCTTCCCGCGAGAACTGTACTCTACCACAAGTTAGTATTGATGGTGTGGCCACAAACAGATGGTAGTTAAGACTCTCGGTGTTGTCCTCATTACTCGCCTTAGTCAAGGGACAATGATGATGGTTAACAACCCAGATATATTCACAACACATTATATTTTCACCGTGGATGAATATATCACCATGTGACATGAGACGTACAGTAGTGGTGTGGAGACGACTAATACTCAGAGCCACCTTAAGGGTACAGTACAGGTTGACCTCATCCTCCAGTGTAACGATGGTTAACAGGTCAAATGAAACCCAGTCCTACTGGGCTCCAAGCGTAACCTAACCTTTAGGATTGGGATCTATTAGGAGAGGGGCCCACTAGAACTGGGCCCCTGCTCTAATTGTTAGTTAGGTTGGGGCCAAGTAGGACTGGGATGTATTAAAACTGGGGGCCCATGTGACCAGCCACCCCATCACTACCCTCCTCTTACCTCACCTCTCCTCTCCTCCACCTGTTCCTCTCAGCTGTGTTAAGGATCATTCTTGGTTATAATAAGTTCCTGAGAAAATAATAATTTTGCTTTACAGTTGTAAATTATCACTGCACATTATTGTTGTATCCAATAGGATAATTTTATTATTTATGTCAAATTTGTGTGCCATGAAAACATTGTTTCGACTATTTGATAGAATGACTGACTACTGTTTGGTGTGAATCCTTGACCTGTTATATACAAAGTGTCAGAGGGCATTATGTGTCATGCTTATAATGTAATGTTTACACACACACACACACACACACACACACACAACTTGAGACTCCTATAACGTGTCGATACAAGAGGTATACAAAGCCTCAACTTATTACGTGTATAGTGAAGGACAACGGTAATTAGTCCGGTGTAAAGGTGTGTCTTCAACCCTCACCTGCCGTGTGAGGTAACCACACATGATCAGTATGCAACTAAACTCAGTTAGGATTCCCAATATGGATGTGTAAGTGTGTGTATGAATGTGTAAGTGTGTGTATGAATGTGTAAGTGTACTGTACATAACCTGGACTAAGAGAACGTGTTCACCTTATTGTGTTACCTGTGCTTCTACCTTAATTATTCCCGCAGTGAATGTGCAGTGTGAGTGTAGCCTGCCTGTGTAGGGGTGTAACCTATGGTGTAGACACAAGGGTGAAGCACAGTATCATGGTGTAGATGAAGACAAGATTACGTGATGAACATGATAGCTGGATGACCATGATGGAAGTTAATGAGGCAGTAACATCCACTCGTGTACATCTGTGACCAAAAATACCTTTACACTTGGCATTATCTGGCATCTGTAGTGAGTTAAATACGTCGCTCATTTATACCTGGATTAATACCTGGTGATTAATTAATACCTGGTGAACGGTATGTTTCATTATACATCCGAACATAACCCCCCAAAGAAACTAACCCAACCTAACCTAACCTAACCCCCAAAGAAACTAACCCAACCTAACCTAACCCCCAAAGAAACTAACCCAATCTAATCTAACCTAACCTAACCCAACCTAACCTAACCCCCAAAGAAACTAACCCAACCTATCCCAAAATTCTCAACTAACCTAACCCCCCAAAACTAGATGCCAGATACAACCAAAAGTGTCCAGGGAATATTGTCCACAGCTGCACAAATGATCGGTTATACTCCGCTGTTAGCTCGACCAACTCACTACCTTGGGATTTAATATAATGTGTGTTTGTAACTGCTTAGGGCATATGTGGAGAAAATGGTATTAAATTTGTGTTGTGTTCCCGATCATTTTTCTATTTTATAATGATGACAGTTTTTAATTCACTAAAGAAATTGAAGTTTGGTGATAGTTATATGAGTAGAGATGACATATGGAGTGATGTGATGTGAGAAATACACTTACCTATCGCTTCTAAAATAAAAGAGTACAAATATATTACGATTAGCTAAGATTTTTTCCAATTGACATTCTGATTTAATTGTTTATTCAGTACAAGAGGAAGCGACATTTATTTATTTTAACACGACCCGCGTATACCTGTTGTAAACACTAGGTCAGTCACCAGCCGATTCGAGAACTAGCTAACCCAAATAGTCAGCTATGCCATAGTAAACATGCCCTGCCTTTACACACACACACACACACACACACACACATTGTAACGTCAGTGGATGAAATGCGTCACACCCATACACACCGACATACATACATACAAAGCACATACACAACCCCACGTTATTCCCACTCACATAAACACAAACCCACCGCTCCCCACTTACTCACACACCCACAGTAAAAACAGACAAACAGACCAACAAAAACAGGTGAGCCAATAAAACACATCCACAATAACCAGGTAATTATGTCTGGTAAAAAAATGTGTAACAATGTCATAACTTAAACGGGCATTATAGCTATATAGTATATGTGTGTGTGTGTGTGTGTATATGTAAGTATATATGTGTGTGTATATATGTATCAACAGTTATAGCATGAATGAAAGACCCACACATGAGTCAGTAGCTCCATGTATGTTCAAAACTATACACACACAAAAACTGTCATGAGTGTCGACAAAAAAAGTGCAAGATAGGATGTGTGTTTTGTTTGTTTTATTTGTTAATGTTTTTGTTCACATAGACAAAAGTGTGATCCTGTTAAATTAGGTAATTGAGCTTTACTTTTTATTATGCGTGTTTGTCTGTCTGTCTGTCACACGGCTTGGCCAGGAGAACATGAGTGTTTATTAGGATTTGGTCCCGTGTGTGTGTCACGTACTATTTGGCCAAGAATGTAATGTACGATTTGGTCAAGAGTACAAGTGTGTCACGTACTATTTGGCCAAGAATGTAATGTACGATTTGGTCAAGAGTACAAGTGTGTCACGTACGATTTGACCAAGAATGTAAATGTGTCATGTACTATTTGGCCGAAACTATAAACACATCAATTACGCCTCGGCCAAAAAGTATAAACGCATCAACTAAGTTCGGCCAAAAAGTATAGACGCATGAACCTCTATTGTGAATCCTGTTCCCTTATTGTCCACCACTTGGGATTGACTGACAAATATTAAGCCCCCTGAATCCCTTTTCCTCACGGCACGTTTATGTCAACTCTGCTGTTTATATGACTAGTGGTATGCAAATTTCCCTCCCATGTTGCGAAAAGCTGTGTTGGTCGTTGATGATGATGTAGTGAGCGATAGTGTAGGTAAAGATAGGAAGATGGTGTCACTATATTTGATGGTGTAAAATGGTGTCAAATTCATTTACTCCATAAGATAACGATATATATCCACTTAAAGACTCTGTGAAATAAATCCCTATGTAAATTATTTAGTTAAAAAGATTGAAAAAAATAAATCACAAATTAAAATGACAGGAAATAAATCGCTTAAGTTAACAAAATCGAGAAAAAATCCCCTTTTAGAAAATATACGAAAATAAATCCGGAAAAATAGGAAAATCAAGGAAATAGAATAAATAGCCAAACAATAGCAAAAATACTACTTAAATGGAACCAACCGCTTGAGAACACGGGAGTGAGAGCAGCAGGACACACACACACACACCCACCCCTTCCCCACACACTCTCCCCTCCTCCCCACACACCCTCACCTCCCCACACACACCTTCCCCGCACACTCTCCCCCCTCCCCATACTCTCCCCTCTCTACACACACCTTCCCCACACACTCTCCCTCCCCCACACACACACACACCTCCCCCCCCCCCCACACACCTGCTAATTAAAGAGTTGAATAGATATACCTGCCCTTCCGATTCAATTAAGTGTACTGTGTAGGGGTACAGTGGACGGTGCTTATTTTGTATTACTGCAGTCATCACGTGTAGAGATGACCTAAGGAAATATACTTGATCATACATATATATACTTTTGTTTTGTATATCCTCTGGTGTGAGTGGTTGGTAAGTTTGGGGTATGTACACTGTATATATTCTTGTGTGTACACGTATATACTCATAGATAGACACATACATACATACATACATACATAAACATTTACACACATATACTACATACACACACATACACTACAGTACACATACACACACACAAATATACAACCATACAATGTGTATATCGGGACAGAGTATATATATACCCTATTCAATAACACTAACAACAGAACAAGGTCTTTCCCCCCCACAAACGACAGGCCAAGGTCACCAACACGTTATTTACACCGAGGTCTATTGTACTGCATAACATTACAGTATAAATAACGAAGAACTATTACATTACAGTACAGTAGATTACAATAAAATAAAAGAGTAAGAAGAACTATTATTACACCACATTACAAACAAGGAAGAACTATTACATTACAGTAGATTACAGTACAAATAACAGTAAAAATACATCAAATTAATACCGAAATATAATGGAAAAAGTGACAAAAATAACACATGAGAAATTAATGTCAAAATACAATGCAAAATTTCGTGGCCAAAATACAATATTAATGTATAATGCTGAGCCAGGGAGTAGTATATAGCCTAAAAGTGTTCTTCAGTGAGTAAGTAAGTTAGTCAACCAGCCAGCTCTGTCATTCATAGAGCTGCCTGACGCACTACAGACAAAAACAAAATAAAAAAATACATTCCTATACCGTGTTTAAAATGGCGGTGCAGTAATTCTCTACAATATACCTCCGTCACCCTCGTCAACTTGTACACACCAAGATGGAACAAACAACTCCTCAACTGTGTACAACTCGTCCTGGAACAACGTATTTAAACTCCTCAACAGTGTACGGGGTTGTCCAGGAACACCCATGGCACAAGGTTCTTCTATACAGCGAGTGACTGGGTCTTGACTTGGTGGAGGTGAGATAGGGTATTGCCTGAGGTGTGAACAGGTGAGTGAGTGAGTGAGTGTGTGTGTGTGTGTGTGTGTGTGTGAGTGTGTGTGTGTGTGTGTGTGTGGAGGAAATTGGGAGATAATGATGGAGAAATGATAAAGTGATGAATGCAATTAGAGAGAGAGAGATAGAAAGAAAAAAGTGAGAGAGAGAGATGAAAGAATAATAAACATAAGAATGCAGTGAGAAGGAGAGAGAAGGATGATGAAAGCATAACCACAGGAATGCAACAGTAAGAGGAAACAAGGATGATGATAATGGAATGATAAAGGGAGAGAGAAGGATGGCGAAACACACACACACACTTACACCCTTTTCCCTCACCCTAGACACTTACACCCTTTTCCCTCACCCTAGACACTTACACCCTTTCCCTCACCCTAGACACTTACACCCTTTCCCTCACCCTAGACACTTACACCCTTTCCCTCACCCTAGACACTTACACACCCTTTTCCCTCACCCTAGACACACACACACACGTCACCATGACAACGCCCCCCCCCCACCCCCAGTGTTGTACAGCCTGGTAGCTTGAGAGTCTTACACTTAATTCATAGACGACTTGATGTAATCCCCCGTAGCGTCAACAGACTAATGTTTGCGATTCGAATTTGTTTCCCACGTGTCATTGTTTACATTGTATCGATCAGCTGTTCTGTGTTTTGATTTTTTTTTAGTTTCTGTCAAAGGAAGATTGTTCTTGTAAATAGACATAATTCATATATTTCATTATTTACACCTCTGATATGATGTAAAGATGTTAAAAAATCCTACAGCATTAATTTTTCATATTTTTACAAGAGAAACCTACTTGTAAATAATCATAAATGTAAACGTACGCAAACGTAAAATACATGTAAAATACACAATTTCCATTTCCTGATTTACACCCAACGAAAATTGTAGACGAAATTTTTCTGGTCCAATATTATTAAAAAAAAATCGTGTACGAAATAGCAAAAAATATCAAACATTATGAAAGGTTACCAATGGATTTCGGACGCAGCTCTCCCCCTCGTCTCTGTGAAAGTGAGGGGAAGGTGAAGAGGTGAGGGGATGCTGGTGTGTGTGTAGAGAGAGAGAGAGAGAGAGAGAGAGAGAGAGAGAGAGAGAGAGAGAGAGAGAGAGAGAGAGAGAGAGATCTAACCTACCCTTACCAAATTACATCCAGCTCTAATGGGCCCCCTCCTAATGGACCCAAGTTCTAATAGACCCCAGTCGTTTACATTGGGTTTGGGGCCTATTAAAACTGGGGTCCATATATACCTGTATACTCCACCTGACCATAAGATTAAGCTAATAGGCGGAAATACCTCAGTAATGGCAGAGCAGCTACACAGAAACGCTTGCTACTGCACGCATACCAAGTGTAAATGGTTAACTTACAAGCATTTCCCATCAACTGAACCACGGACACCAGCGCCGCACTACTGACGAACCTAACCTAACCTAACCTTCATACCTGTACTGTTGATCAGGTAAGGCAACATATGTGAGACTTGTAAATAAACATAGAGGACTAGCAACATAGGTGTACAATAATGTCAACATGAAGAAAGACCTAACCTAACATGACCTAACATAACCTAACCTAACCTAACGTGACCTAACATAACCAAGATCAATAAAACTATTAATTATACAAGTGTAATTAACAGCTAAATCACACAAAACCAAATATCCCGACACACGAACATAAAATAATTCCTAATCATTTAATACATCATCAACCTTAACCTGGAAATGAGATCAAACTGTGTGGATGTGAAGTTGAGTTTAAAAGGTCAGATGTTTTTTTTTTAGATCATGAAATATTACAACTTCCAAATGTTATCGCTGCTCACTAAACTGTAAATTAATCTAAAGGCCTTCTGAGGTATTTTACTGTATTATAATGGTTAAAAATATAATGACTTTTGTTAACGTAAGGAAGAAATAATTCAATCTTTTTCATTCTTGTTATTTCCTCCCCACACCCCCCAGGCAGTTATATGTTCTCAGTATAAACAAACGGTAATATTACAATCATCTTCACTACAGATCAACATTTAAGAGAGTAAGACATACAATAGACTATAAACTGGGGATATACAGTACATACAGATATACAGTACATCCAGGAGCCAGTACATGCCCAGTACTTGGTGACAGCAGAGACGTGACCGATAGCCTAAGAGTAACCAAGAGTTTAAGCGAATATGGTAAGTCCACACACACATACACAGACACGCACACACACCGACACGCACACAACCACACACACATGACCACGTTACGCTTCAAGTCAGGATTTAAGAAAGTATTCATGTCATCACCTGTAAAAAAAATAATCTCTGGTCATGTTACGTGTGACTGACTACCATGCAGGTCAGTCAGTTCACACGGAAACCAGATCAACACACAGTCAGGCACATTATCTCTCAGGTAGTGTTTGGGGGATGAGGGGGAGTCAGGCAGTCCAGGGAGGGGATGAGGGGGAGTCAGGCAGTCCAGGGAGGGGATGAGGGGGAGTCAGGCAGTCCAGGGAGGGGATGAGGGGGAGTCAGGCAGTCCAGGGAGGGGATGAGGGGGAGTCAGGCAGTCCAGGGAGGGGATGAGGGAGCATGGAGTGGGAAGAAACGGGGGAGAGGGGAAGAGATTTTAAACATATCTACTTAAATTTTATTCATGTTTTTATTCTGATGATTTAAAATGAAAAAAAAATTACCAGATATGAAATTTGAGTCAGGAATTTATAAGAGAGAACATACATACATACATACATACACACATGCCACAGTGGCTACCAGTTAATAGCCATGTGTCGAGGGAATTTTGACCGTAATTGTACACCTATGAACCTGTATAGAGAACTACTCAATTGCCACCGATTAATTAGCAATACATGTAGCGAACAGGATAAAAAAAACAAAATACCTTAGAGTGACACTGAAGGGTAAAGTTACTTAAATCGGAGATGATGGTGAGTTACGTAAAGTAGAGGAAATGTATATACGTAACTTAAAGCACAGTCACACACATAGTAACTTGCAGCAGCGCTATTACACAACCCGGAAAAAAAACGTAACATCATAAACTCATACAGTAACTTGAAGCATCACCATTACACAACCCGGAAAAAAACGTAACATTGTACATCGGCGCATCACTATTATACAACCCCCCAAAAAACGTAACAAAACAGTCAATCACGTAGTAACTTGAAGCATCACCATTACACAACCCGGAAAAAAACGTAACATTGTACATCGGCGCATCACTATTATACAACCCCCCAAAAAACGTAACAAAACAGTCAATCACGTAGTAACTTGAAACATCGTCATTACACAACCCGGAAAAAAACACCAATATATGTACTTACTTAAACGTTTACCTCCAATCCGTCACACACGATCCACAACTCACCTGTAGAAGGAAAACAATAGCAATTAATACCTGTACTAAATTATAACTAAGATAATGAGATTGGAATAATAGGAGGAGGAAAATACTGATAATTGTAAGGATAAGGAATTAGGAGGAAATAATAAATGATAAAGATGGGATAGAGATAAAGAGAGAAATTAAATAAAAAAAAAATAGAAAAGTAAAGAAATAGGAACAGATAATAAATGATAAATATGAGATGGAGATAAATAAATAAAAATAAACACAACCGATAAATAGAAAGATAAAGAAATATAAGATAAAATAGATAAATTAAGTGTTGTATGGCAGGTGAGAGGTGAGGTAAGGTGAGAGGTGGGGTAAAGGAGGTGGTGTTAAGGAGAGGGAGTGTTGAGAGGTGGGGTAAAGTAGGTGGTGTTAAGGAGAGGGAGTGGTGAGAGGTGAGGTAAAGGAGGTGGTGTTAAGGAGAGGGAGTGGTGAGAGGTGAGGTAAAGGAGGTGGTGTTAAGGAGAGGGAGTGGTGAGAGGTGAGGTAAAGGAGGTGGTGTTAAGGAGAGGGAGTGGTGAGAGGTGAGGTAAAGTAGGTGGTGTTAAGGAGAGGGAGTGGTGAGAGGTGAGGTAAAGGAGGTGGTGTTAAGGAGAGGGAGTGGTGAGAGGTGAGGTAAAGTAGGTGGTGTTAAGGAGAGGGAGTGGTGAGAGGTGAGGTAAAGTAGGTGGTGTTAAGGAGAGGGAGTGGTGAGAGGTGAGGTAAAGTAGGTGGTGTTAAGGAGAGGGAGTGGTGAGAGGTGAGGTAAAGGAGGTGGTGTTAAGGAGAGGGAGTGGTGAGAGGTGAGGTAAAGGAGGTGGTGTTAAGGAGAGGGAGTGGTGAGAGGTGAGGTAAAGGAGGTGGTGTTAAGGAGAGGGAGTGGTGAGAGGTGAGGTAAAGTAGGTGGTGTTAAGGAGAGGGAGTGGTGAGAGGTGAGGTAAAGGAGGTGGTGTTAAGGAGAGGGAGTGGTGAGAGGTGAGGTAAAGTAGGTGGTGTTAAGGAGAGGGAGTGGTGAGAGGTGAGGTAAAGTAGGTGGTGTGACAAGAGGATAATGATAGAGTGAGTCAGACTGGGCCTTGTGGTGTGTGTGTGTGTGTGTGTGACTCAACTAAGTGTCGTCATCATCATCATCACAGTCAACACAACAGTCACCGTCGCCCACACAACTGTACCACCTACAGTCTAATACACTCAACCCTAAAGCCAGTCATAACACAGATACAGTCATTACCTAAAGATTGACCCAATTTAAGCTCTAATGATTAAAAGTTTGATTTAAGGGACCAGCCGCTAGAGAAAGTGGGAATACAACGATATATTGTACTAAGTGTCCGGTAAAAGAGGGAGACAGCGCAACACCTTGGAACATATCAACACAAAGGAGGAGCAGCAGCAGTATGGCGACTCGACCTGTACTTTGTGTTCGGGCGGTTCTGATATATTCATCTCTAAACATAAAATGGTTAGGTTAGGTTACGTTAGATATACTTACCACAACCAGTGCGCTAAATTACTCGACCAAATGGACTAAACTACTCGAACAAATGTACTCAACATCACAGGCCATCAGGGGACCTAAGTGTACACATTCGAAATTCAGGTGTAATGTCAGAGGTCAAGACTCACTGCTGGAGGTCAGACTTGGTAACAGGTGTGTAATGTACAGCGGTGTTCTTGTGTACAGGTGTTTCCTTAATTATCAGGTGTTTGTTTTCTCTTATTCTTATTTCTCTCTTTTATCTCTCTATCTCATTTATTTCGATATCACACTGCCGACATATCCGCCTAAAAGATTATTATACAAAGTATTTATCTCCAACACACTGCCAAACTGAGAGCTCTTGAACACATACACACTCTACAGACTGATGATAATATCACACAGACCATCTACACTGATGGGTCTCTAAAACACCGCCTGTGGGAGGGCTGGAAGTGCTATTGTTGTGACTCAACCTGACGGTAATATAATTGACAAAGGAGTTAGAATTAACAACTGGGCATCCACTCTACAAACTGAATTAGTTGCCATACTCACAGCTATTAAATTCATTGAAACCACTGTTACTGACAGTCTCCTCATCACTGACTCTCTATCCTCACTACTTGCCCTTGGTACCCTCGACTCAGGTTGTCACGCTCTTGTCTCTGAAGCCAGACACAAATATGCGTGCCTTGTTGACCGGGGTGTCAGGGTCAAACTGTTGTGGATCCCCTCTCACATAGGCCTCATAAAACATGACAGAGTTGATGCCCTCACCAAACTCGCGTCTAACAAAGACACCGTTGAATACAATTTGGGTCTGTCAAAAAGAACCCTTAAAACTGTAATTAGGAAAGAACTTATTGATGAATTTGACGCAAGTAGACAAGTGCAAACAGGCACTAGTCGATCCATAGGTTACCATGATGAGATGTATCAAGTGAAACATGTATATGGAGCAAGTAACAAGATCACTAGATTACAAGATGTTGTAACCGCTAGATTAAGGTTAGGATATAAGTACCTTTGGCAGTACTGAATGTTCCTCAAGTAGATATGAACAAGACTAAATGTAAAGTGTGTGGCCAGACATATGGCCACATACTTGAACACTACGTCCTCGACTGTGTGAAGATAGAACCTTTTAGGGACAGGTCCAAGCACACTGTGTGTGAAATGGCACAACACTTCATCTCTAATGGCAAGATAGCCGACATATTAAGATTGTATCCACTTTTTTGCACTTAGTAACTATATCAGTTCTCATGTACAGAACCAAATACACAATGCGCTTGAATACTTCTCACGCAAATGTGAATAACAAAGTGTGCGGCCAGACATACTGCCTCACACGCCTGTACTCGGGCAGTTGTGAATAAGTTACCCTTTATGTATAGAACTAAACAAATAATGTAATTGAAATACTGTGTAACATTCAGTGTCATAATATCCTGACAACGGGGGTTAGTTATACTGACCCTTTGTGAAATCTACTCTGTAATCCTTTTGCGCTACCGCTCACAGGATGAGTATGGGGCGCACAATAAACTAGCCGCTGTAAGTGACAAGATTAAAATAATACATCACCCCCCACCAACTGTACCTAGTAGTAACCTGACCCACCGGGACCCTCCTGCTGGTGAGATAAATAGAGGAGACTAATATAACAGAAGGTTTGTATTATCATTTAACATAGATGCGGTGAGGTGCAATATGCAGGAGTGTAGGAGCGGCGGTGTGGCAGGCGCGGGGTGGTGAGAGAGAGAAGGGAAGAGCCACACCGTCGCCAGTTCACCTTGAGACCGCCATTTTTGCTGTGAGTGACGCCATACATGACGTCACACCCCACCGCCTGACTCGAGAGAAGGGCTAAGCCTCGGGGAACAGTGTGTCTTGTGCTTGATTGCTTCAGTACACAACTTTAACCTGAACAAAGTCAAGTTTTACCTCAACAGTATATCGCTGAGGTATAAACTAAACCCGACCGTAACTACTGTATTATAACTAAAATATGTATCGCTATTATTACTAGTACTACCACATCTACTACTACTACTACTGTACTACTACCACAGTCACCACCACCACATCTACTACTACTTCTACTAATACTACTACCACCGTCACCACTACCACATCTACTACTACGATTATTATTACTACTACTACTACTATTACCATATTTACTATACTAATTTTCTAATATTACTATTATTACAAAAATCTTGAGTACGATGATTTACCCATTTGAGTACGATGGGGTCAAGTCATCGCAAGACATGTATCACTACGTAACACTTCACAAACGTAACACTACACACACGTAACACTACACACACGTAACACTACACACGTAACACTACACACACGTAACACTACACACACGTAACACTACACACACGTAACACTACACACACGTAACACTACACACACGTAACACTACACACACGTAACACTTCACAAACGTAACACTACACACACGTAACACTACACACACGTAACACTACACACACGTAACACTACACACTCAAGTAACCCTAAATATAATACTATTCATACGTAACATTAATCCAACCACAAGTAACTCCTAACCCAAAATACGCAACACTGTTCCAAGTAATCTTAAATACGCAACACTATACTCACGTAACACAACACGTGGACCCCAAATACGCAACACACGATTCAAGTAACGCTAAATACGCAACACTAAAGTAACACAATGTAACACTACCCCAAGTAACACAACAGGTAACCATGAACCAACAGGTAACCAGGACCATCATTCTCTAAGGAGCCTTCGCTAAACTGCCTCATTAAGGTGACATGAGAACCCAGGTAACTGTCTTAACCTACTGTGCAATGAGATACAAAATGGCGGCATCTTAACACAGAGACTGCATTAAAAAGATATTTTATTTACACCAATTAGGAGGGGATATCTAGGTGGACAAAACAAAATGGCGTCAGATTTACACAGTGACTCGATTGAAAGGATAAATTTACTTACATCAACATAACTAAGTATGTGGAAAAAAATGGCGACAGATTTACACAGTGACTCGATTGAAAGGATAAATTTACTTACATCAACATAACTAACTATGTGGGAAAAAAATGGCGACAGATTTACAACGAGACTATAATAGAAGAATACGTTTACCAATACTAACTACGGGGCGATAACTAGGAGTAAAAACAAAATGGCGTCACATTTACACAGTGACTCGACCTTAGCTTGAAACGCTCTCTTGACACCACACTTGAGAGAGAGAGAGAGAGAGAGAGAGAGATTAATGTAAATCTAATCTAAGGACCCTAAGGACGAGTCTCCGATTGTTTTATGACGGAAATCAGACCATCAGATTTTGGAGGAGGGAGGGAGGGAGGGGGGGGGGGGGAGAATGGCCCATCTCTCAACAGATTAGAAGGTTGGAAATCGAGGGGAAAAATCCTTAAATCGCTGCTATATGTAAATCTGATTTGGGAAAGTAACCAAAGAGTTTTTGCTCTAAGATAATGGGATGCCCTGAAGATTAGACACCCCCGCTTATTACTCCCCAGGCACTCAGCCTATTTCACTAACATTAATCTAACCTACCTTAATCTAACCCTCGATAGCGTTAGGGTGGTTAATCTTCAGGTGAAACAAACTGTGTGGGGGGGGGGAGGGTAATCTTCAAGTGATTCAATTTTGATAACGTGGATAATCTCCAGTCAAAATCCATACAGTTAGAATTAGATGTTAGGTCAGGTTAGGTCAGGTCAGGTCAGGTTAGGTTAGATTAGGTCAGGTTAGGTTAGGTTCAAGATATGGTAATGTTTTTTAGGTCGTTTCAAATTCTATGTTAAATGAGGCGGAATGTTATGAGGTGAGGTGAGGCGAGAAGACAATAAGGAGGCGTAAACATCGACGGACTGTGGAGGTGGTGAGGTAGGTAGGGAGGGAGGGTCGGAGGTTGGGAGAGGGAGGGAGGGAGAGGGTCGGAGAGAGCAAGGGAGAGTGAGAGGTAGAGGGGGAGGGAGGCGCCGCGGTGTGGGGTCTCCTCTCTCGCTTCTCACCAACCCTTCACAAATTAGCACCTCGGAAACACAGACGTTGCACAGATTCACGCCACTGACTTAACACTTTATAACCCCGAGGTGAGAGAGAGAGAGAGACCACAGCTGGCTCGTGTTGCCCCCAGAGCCTCCTACTCGCCCTGGTGTCACCCCCCCCCCCCCAATCACCGTGTCACTGGTGCCACCTTTTCCCGACCTCCAAACTTTGTGACGTTTCCTTCTTCCCGACAACAACTCACCTCACCCTCACCCCCTAATGGCACTCTCCCTGTCACACCTCCCCCTAATGGTGCCTACCCCTTAATGGCGCTCTCTCTCTGTCGCGCCTCCCTCCCTAATGGCATTCCCCGTTCGATGGGCCCTACCCCCTGATGGCACCCCCCCCCCCCCCAGTGACACCTCTATCCTGAAGTTAACACGTTGGATATGTCACCTTCACCACAACTCATGGACAGTACCGCCCTAAACAGTGACACCCTGGACAGTAACACCATGGAAAGTACCAACCTGAACAGTGACACCCTGGACAGTGACACCGTAAACAGTGACACCCTGAACAGTAACACCCTGGACAGTGACACCATGGACAGTGACACCCTGAACAGTAACACTATGGAAAGTACCAACCTGAACAGTGACACCCTGGACAGTGACACCGTAAACAGTGACACCCTGAACAGTAACACCCTGGACAGTGACACCATGGACAGTGACACCCTGAACAGTTACACCCTGGACAGTGACACCCTGGACAGTGACACCATGGAAAGTACCAACCTGAACAGTGACACCCTGGACAGTGACACCCTGAACAGTAACACCATGGAAAGTACTAACCTGAACAGTGACACCTTGGACAGTGCCACCCTGGACAGTGACACCCTGGACAGTGCCACCATGGACAGTGACACCCTAAACAGTGACACCCTGGACAGTGACACCCTGGACAGTGACACCCTAAACAGTGCCACCTTGGACAGTGACACCCTGGACAGTGACACCCTAAACAGTGACACCCTGGACAGTGCCACCCTGGACAGTGACACCCTGGACAGTAACACCATGGAAAGTACCAACCTGGACAGTGCCACCCTGGACAGTGCCACCCTGGACAGTACACATGCCACCTTTCTCAAGTTTCTTCTCTTTTGGTAGAGCCTTTTTCTTCCTAGTATTATCCCGTTCCTGCTGGCACTTACCTCTTACTGGCACTACAACCTTCATGGCACTTCCCTCCTTTACTGTGGTGAGTCCGTCCATATTTCTCTCACTCCCTCTCTCCCTCCCCCCTCTTTCTATCCCGCCCTTCATCCCCCACCTTCCCTCTCCCCTTCCCTCTCCCCCTCCCCTCTCCCTCTCCCCTTCCCTCTCCCTCTCCCCCTCCCCCTCCCCCTCCCTCCCTCCACACATCACTACTTGTTTCAACAGTAAACAAATATCAAGTCGCTTTTACAAACACACGAGCAAATACACACAAACAATAACATTAGGACAGAACCAAATCAAGAGAGAGAGAGAGAGAGAGAGAGAGAGAGAGAGAGAGAGAGAGAGAGAGAGAGAGAGAGAGAGAGAGAGAGAGAGAGAGAGAGAATAAAGACGAAACAGAAAAAAATAGAGAAAAAGAAAGCCAATAACTTTATACATGAATGAGCCAGAGTGAGTGAGCCAGACCTGCAGGTACAACAAATTACAGGTGTGTACTTCTCCGCCAAGTAATTGTTTATAAAGGTTAATGAGGCAACCGTGTGTAGTAATAACAACCTTACACACTACACAGCTAATTAACCCAGCCTCACGTGGTCCAGGTTAGGTTTGGTTTAGTTTAGGTTAGGTTTGGTTTAGGTTAGGTTTAGGTTAGGTTTGGTTTAGGTTTGGTTTAGGTTAGGTTTGGTTTAGGTTTGGTTTGGTTTAGGTTAGGTTTAGGTTTGGTTTGGTTTAGGTTAGGTTAGGTTTGGCTTAGGTTAGGTTTGGTTTAGGTTAGGTTTAGGTTTAGGTTAGGTTTAGGTTTGGTTTAGGTTAGGTTTGGTTTAGGTTAGGTTTGGTTTAGGTTAGGTTTGGTTTAGGTTTGGTTTAGGTTAGGTTTGGTTTAGGTTAGGTTTGGTTTAGGTTAGGTTTGGTTTAGGTTAGGTTTGGTTAGGTTAGGTTTGGCTTAGGTTTGGTTTAGGTTAGGTTAGGTTGTCTTATAACACACTTGGTGCTCCGGTTTATCATCTCTTGTGGGTTATTTTATCGACCTTATCCAAGTCAATCATGTGTGACAATTTTATATAGTCAAGTTCTGGTAGTGAGGGAGGGGGGGTGAGGGGGGAGGAGACACAGGGTGAGGGAGGGAGAGTGGCGGTGGAGGAGACACAGGGTGAGGGAGGGAGTGTGACGGTGGAGGAGACACAGGGTGAGGGAGGGAGAGTGACGGTGGAGGAGACACAGGGTGAGGGAGGGAGTGTGACGGTGGAGGAGACACAGGGTGAGGGAGGGAGTGTGACGGTGGAGGAGACACAGGGTGAGGGAGGGAGTGTGACGGTGGAGGAGACACAGGGTGAGGGAGGGAGAGTGACGGTGGAGGAGACACAGGGTGAGGGAGGGAGTGTGACGGTGGAGGAGACACAGGGTGAGGGAGAGTGACGGTGGAGGAGACACAGGGTGAGGGAGGGAGTGTGACGGTGGAGGAGACACAGGGTGAGGGAGGGAGTGTGACGGTGGAGGAGACACAGGGTGAGGGAGGGAGTGTGACGGTGGAGGAGACACAGGGTGAGGGAGGGAGTGTGACGGTGGAGGAGACACAGGGTGAGGGAGGGAGAGTGACGGTGGAGGAGACACAGGGTGAGGGAGGGAGAGTGACGGTGGAGGAGACACAGGGTGAGGGAGGGAGAGTGACGGTGGAGGAGACACAGGGTGAGGGGGGGTGAGGGGGGGAGGAGACACAGGGTGAGGGAGGGAGAGTGGCGGTGGTGGAGACACAGGGTGAGGGAGGGAGAGTGACGGTGGAGGAGACACAGGGTGAGGGGGGTGAGGGGGGGAGGAGACACAGGGTGAGGGAGGGAGAGTGGCGGTGGAGGAGACACAGGGTGAGGGAGGGAGAGTGACGGTGGAGGAGACACAGGGTGAGGGAGGGAGAGTGACGGTGGAGGAGACACAGGGTGAGGGAGGGAGAGTGACGGTGGAGGAGACACAGGGTGAGGGGGGGAGAGTGGCGGTGGTGGAGACACAGGGTGAGGGAGGGAGTGTGACGGTGGAGGAGACACAGGGTGAGGGAGGGAGAGTGACAGTGGAGGAGACACAGGGTGAGGGAGGGAGAGTGACGGTGGAGGAGACACAGGGTGAGGGAGGGAGAGTGACGGTGGAGGAGACACAGGGTGAGGGAGGGAGGTAGTAGCAGGGTGGTCACCATGGTAACGGCAGCCAGCAGGACGCACTGCCCAGTATCATTTGATCACCTGCTGCTGCTGCCGCCGCCACCACCACCACCGCCACCACCACCGTCACCACCACCACCACCGTCACCACCACCACCGCCACCACCACCACCACCGTCACCACCACCGTCACCACCACCACCACCGTCACCACCACCACCGTCACCACCACCACCGCCACCACCACCGTCACCACCACCGTCACCACCACCGTCACCACCACCACCGCCACCACCACCGTCACCACCACCACCGTCACCACCACCACCGCCGCCACCACCGCCACCACCACCACTACCACCGTCACCACCACCACTACCACCGTCACCACCACCATCACCATCACCGTCACCACCACCACCAACGTCACCACCACCACCACCACCACCGTCACCACCACCGTCACCACCACCACCACCGTCACCACCACCACCGTCACCACCACCACCGCCGCCACCACCACCACCACCACCGTCACCACCACCACCACCACTGTCACCACCACCATCACCATCACCACCACCATCACCATCACCGCCACCACCACCGTCACCACCACCGTCACCACAACCACCGTCACCACAACCACCGTCACCACCACCGTCACCATCACCACCGCCACCACCAACGTCACCACCACCACAGTCACCACCACCATCGTCACCACCACTACCGTCACCACCACCACCACCACCACAACCACCGTCACCACAACCACCGCCATCACCCCCACCACCACCATCACCATCACCACCACCACCACACTTTACTCTCACTTATATACTTAACTTACTACAGTACCTTACACACTTATACATATGCACTACAAAGGTTTAAGTAGAGTTCAGAGAACCTCATCATATACCTATACTTATCCACTATGAAGGTATAAGTAGAGTATAAGGAATCTCATACTTTTGTTGTTACTTATAAATACTAAAGTGAAGGTTGTAAGTAGGCTAATTATATTCTGGGAGCTTGTAATTACTAATGACATCATCTACTGCCCATTGTTTGTCCAATGTTACACCAAGAATACTGTGTGTGTGTGTGTGAGAGGCTTAGTGCACGCGCACACACACACACGTCTACTGGTACTGCCACTCTCTTATAACTTGAACCAGTGGATGGAGGGCGGGTCATTAATCCACATAGCCCGGTAATTTGGATGTAATTGTTGCGTTTTAAGTGAAGTCAAAGGGTTAGGCGAAGTCAAAGGGTTAGGCGAAGTCAAAGGGTTAGGCGAAGTCAAAGGGTTAGGCGAAGTCAAAGGGTCAGGTGAAGTCAAAGGGTTAGGCGAAGTCAAAGGGTCAGGTGAAGTCAAAGGGTTAGGTGAAGTCAAAGGGTTAGATGAAGTCAATGGGTTGGGTGAAAGTCAAAATCAAAGCCCAGGTATAAGTCAGTTCAGTCAGGGCATAAGTCAGTCCAGTCAGGGCATAAGTCAGTTCAGTCAGGGCATAAGTCAGCCCAGTCAGGGTATAAGTCAGTCCAGTGAGGGCATAAGTCAGTTCCGAGACTCAATGAACCCAACTCACCTGCATCAAAATTAACCCAGAGATTCAAAGACCTGTTTCGGATTCACTGGTTTCTGAATCTCTGGGTTCATTTTGAGGCAGGTGAGGCGACATGACTTTTGTTGGCGAGTGTGCTGAATAAATATGTGTGTGTGTGTGTGTGTGTGTGAGTGTGTGTGTGTGTGTGTGAGTGTGTGTGTGAGTGTGTGTGTGTGAGGGTGTGTGTGTGTTTTATTCAGATATATGGAGCCTAAACCACTCCAGCAGCGACCAACAGAGGTAAACCTTAATAGCGTTTTATCAATTCATTGCGTCTCGTGCACCCACTTAGGCACCACCAATGAATATATATCAAGGTGCGGCGGCGTTGGGAGGTGGGGCCCGCCATACAACGACCGCAACCCCTCCTCCACATCCACCGACCGCAGCCCTCCACCACACCGCCACCACACTCCTGCATATTAAACCAACCTTCGCTGGGACCACGAATGAAAAAAGTTGATATGGACAGAATGCTTTTTGTATTTTAATTAGATTATTATGCGGCTCCACGGTGTCTGGCTGCCGGTCCTTGATAATGACGGCTATTTAGTGCGTGTCCCTCCGGCTTCTTCTCTATCCGGCTAAGGTCAGGATTGGCCGGTCTATCCCCAATCAAATTATCTCTATAGTTTTTAATGACTCGTTAGAAGGGCTTATCAACCAGCTGGATACACACGCAGGAGCATTATTAAGTAACTATATTATTAATGAGTAAGCATCATAAGGCGTTTAGGGTGGGTGGGTGGGTGGGTAGGTTAGGGTACGTTAGGGAGGTACGTTAGGGAGGTAGGTAGGTAGGTAGGTTAGGTAGGTAGGTTAAGGAGGTAGGTAGGTAGGTTAGGGAGGTAGGTTAAGGAGGTAGGTAGGTAGGTAGGTTAGGTAGGTAGGTTAAGGAGGTAGGTAGGTAGGTTAAGGAGGTAGGTTAAGGAGGTAGGTTAGGGAGGTAGGTTAGGGAGGTAGGTTAGGTAGGTAGGTTAGGGAGGTTAGGGAGGTAGGTTAGGGAGGTAGGTTAGGTAGGTAGGTTAGGTAGGTAGGTTAGGGAGGTAGGTTAGGGAGGTAGGGAGGTAGGTTAGGGAGGTAGGTAGGTAGGTTAGGGAGGTAGGTTAGGGAGGTAGGTAGGTAGGTTAGGGAGGTAGGTAGGTAGGTTAGGGAGGTAGGTTAGGGAGGTAGGTTAGGGAGGTAGGTAGGTAGGTTAGGGAGGTAGGTTAGGGAGGTAGGTTAGGGAGGTAGGTTAGGGAGGGAGGTAGGTAGGTAGGTTAGGGAGGTAGGTAGGTAGGTTAGGGAGGTAGGTTAGGGAGGTAGGTATGTAGGTTAGGGAGGTAGGTTAGGGAGGTAGGTATGTAGGTTAGGGAGGTAGGTTAGGGAGGTAGGTATGTAGGTTAGGGAGGTAGGTTAGGGAGGTAGGTATGTAGGCTAGGGAGGTAGGTTAGGGAGGTAGGTAGGTAGGTTAGGGAGGTAGGTTAGGGAGGTAGGTTAGGGAGGTAGGTAGGCTCTACCTGTTTAGACTATCTACTCCGACCAATTAACCTGACCAGTCATAACATCACCTACGTTAACAAGATGCTCACAGAGGTAGCTCAAGTCCCCTGTCGTGTGAAGGTAAATTCCTATTGGCTAGAACACTACAATGACGACACAACATACTAATTACTGAATTGGTTTGTGGGATGAGCTTATGATGACTACACAACAAATTTTAAGATAACCCATTGTTATTTACCCGAGTTATCGCATTTACTACTCATTTACACACCAACAGACAGTCACAATGAAAGCTATACTCACGCCCCACACTCCCAGGGCGGCGGGGTATATTAAATCCCCTCACGAATGCCATCAACTTATAAGAACCTAACCTGAACTTATTAACATGATTTATTCAGATTATCTTCTCTTATTAACATGATAGACTCTTATTGCTGCTGTTGGCTATTTATCTCATCCTGATGTTTAGTAGTGCACTCCATCCTATACCTGACCTTATTAATAAACATAAATGATCCTGCACACACACACACACACACACACACACACTCACACACACTCTCACACACACACACACACACACAACACACTCACACACACACACACACACACACACACTCACACACACACAACACACTCACACACACACACACATACACAGAACAATGCCACACGCCGGCATACAATTAACCCAGAAATGTTTTATTATGTCAAGAACAGAATAGCAACACCGTAACACCATAACGTAACACCGTAACACCGCAACACCATAACGTAACACCATAACAGGGACAATGTCAACAATACAGATGGGTTGCACTCGAGTAACATCTCAGGTCAAATCAAAGTGAATATTTTTTTCTGTGTACTCAATAATGTTTTGTGTTTACCGGAGAGGAGGAGAGAAGAGGAGAAGAGGAGAGAAGAGGAGGAGAGGAGGAGAGGAGGAGGAGAGGAGAGAAGAGGAGGAGGAGAGGAGAGGGGAGAAGAGGAGAGGGGAGAAGAGGAGGAGAGGAGAGAAGAGGAGGAGAGGAGAGAAGAGGAGGAGAAGAGAAGAGGAGGAGAGAAGAGGAGGAGAGAGGAGGAGAGGAGAGAAGAGGAGGAGAAGAGAAGAGGAGGAGAAGAGGAGGAGAGAAGAGGAGAGGGGAGAAGAGGAGGAGAGGAGAGGGGAGAAAGGAGGAGAGAAGAGAAGAGGAGGAGAGGAGAGAGAAGAATAAACCCCACCATAAACTAGCCACCTAAGAACAAGAACAAGTTCCATCATCTTCACGTAGAGTAAATAACACTCTCTCGGTAGAACAATAACACCATAACACTGCCTTGTGACATGAGGAATGGTGCTTTAGTTGCTGAAACAGTTGTATTTAACAGCATAGACAACATAACAGCATAGACTATAACAGCATAGACTATAACAGCATAGACAACATAACAGCATAGACAACATAACAGCATAGACAACATAACAGCATAGACAACATAACAGCATAGACTATAACAGCATAGACTATAACAGCACAGACAACATAACAGCACAGACTATAACAGCATAGACTATAACAGCACAGACAACATAACAGCACAGACTATAACAGCATAGACTATAACAGCATAGACTATAACAGCATAGACTATAACAGCACAGACAACATAACAGCACAGACTATAACAGCATAGACTATAACAGCATGGACTATAACAGCACAGACAACATAACAGCATAGACTATAACAGCATAGACTATAACAGCATAGACAACATAACAGCACAGACAACATAACAGCATAGACTATAACAGCATAGACAACATAACAGCATAGACAACATAACAGCATAGACTATAACAGCATAGACAACATAACAGCACAGACTATAACAGCATAGACAACATAACAGCACAGACTATAACAGCATAGATAACATAACAGCATAGACAACATAACAGCATAGCAAAAGTATATGTTAGCAAGAAAGTATAAAACAAACACACTCGTACGTACACACACACACACACACACACACACACACACACACACACACACACACACACACCTATTTTCCTCCTCCTCAGC
The DNA here is from genome assembly GCA_958450375.1 of Homarus gammarus. NCBI lineage: Eukaryota > Metazoa > Arthropoda > Malacostraca > Decapoda > Nephropidae > Homarus > Homarus gammarus. The sequence goes on along the minus strand of CAUDMG010004131.1, from coordinate 1,599,340 downwards.
TTGGAGTGGATAAACGCGTTACAACTGAGAAAAGTGAGAGGAGAAGAAGAGGAGAAGAAGAGGAGAAGAAGAGGAGGAAGAATTAGAAGAAGAAGAAGAGAGGGGGGAGGAGGAGGAGGGGAGGAGGAGGAGGAGGAGGGGGAGGGGGAGGGGGGGAGGAGGAGGAGGAGGAGATAGAAGAGAGCCAGAGAGAAGAGGACGAAGAAGATGAGGAAAGAGAAGAAGAGAATCAGGAGGAAGAAAAAGAGGAGGAAGTAATTGATGATGAGAAGAGGCGGAGGAGGAGAGAAAAGGAAGGGCGGTACTTGGTGGAGTGAAGCCGAGATGCAGTAGGCGTGACGGCAGAGCTCCACAACACAATGGTTAAGCCACAACTAACCCGCCCCCTTAACCACCATGCCACAGCTACCTCACTTCACTTCACCTCAACCACCGTGCCACAGCTCCCTCACTTCATCTCAACCACCGTGCCACAGCTCCCTCACTTCACCTCATCTCACTTCACCTCAACCACCGTGCCACAGCTCCCTCACTTCACTTCACCTCAACCACCGTGCCACAGCTCCCTCACTTCACTTCACTTCAACCACCGTGCCACAGCTCCCTCACTTCACCTCAACCACCGTGCCACAGCTCCCACACTTCACCTCAACCACCGTGCCACAGCTCCCTCACTTCACCTCAACCACCGTGCCACAGCTCCCTCACTTCACCTCAACCACCGTGCCCCAGCTCCCTCACTTCACCTCATCTCACTTCACCTCAACCACCGTGCCACAGCTCCCTCACTTCACCTCAACCACCGTGCCACAGCTCCCTCACTTCACCTCAACCACCGTGCCACAGCTCCCTCACTTCAATTCACTTCAACCACCGTGCCACAGCTCCCTCACTTCACCTCAACCACCGTGCCACAGCTCCCACACTTCACCTCAACCACCGTGCCACAGCTCCCTCACTTCACCTCAACCACCGTGCCACAGCTCCCTCACTTCACCTCAACCACCGTGCCACAGCTCCCACACTTCACCTCAACCACCGTGCCACAGCTCCCTCACTTCACCTCAACCACCGTGCCACAGCTCCCTCACTTCACCTCAACCACCGTGCCACAGCTCCCACACTTCACCTCAACCACCGTGCCACAGCTCCCTCACTTCACCTCAACCACCGTGCCACAGCTCCCTCACTTCACCTCAACCACCGTGCCACAGCTCCCTCACTTCAATTCACTTCAACCACCGTGCCACAGCTCCCTCACTTCACCTCAACCACCGTGCCACAGCTCCCTCACTTCACCTCAACCACCGTGCCACAGCTCCCTCACTTCACCTCATCTCACTTCACCTCAACCACCGTGCCACAGCTCCCTCACTTCACCTCACCTCTGATGGTAAAACCTATTTCACCTGACAATTGAACACAAAAACCTATCCTAACCTAACATAACCACACCTGTACACTACCACACCTGTCCTCCACACCTGTACACTACCACACCAGTACACTACCACACCTGTACACTACCACACCTGTCCTCCACACCTGTACACTACCACACCAGTACACTACCACACCTGTCCTCCACACCTGTACACTACCACACCAGTCCCCCACACCTGTATACACTACCACACCAGTACACTACTACACATGTACACTACCACACCTATCCTCCACACCTGTACACTACCACACCTGTACACTACCACACCTGTCCTCCACACCTGTACACTACCAAACCTGTCCTCCACACCTGCACACTACCACACCTGTCCTCCACACCTGTACACTACCACACCTGTACACTACCACACCTGTCCTCCACAATTAACCACAAGAGCAGATTTAATTAACCTTTGGAAGATGACAATATGAATAAAAATATTAAAGAAATCAAAATAAAATAAAAACTGAATAATTTATAAATAAAATGAATAATGTAAATATAAAGTTAAATAAATGAATAAATGTAAAGGTATAATCCGGGACAAGAAGGAGAATTAGAGAGAAAATGAATTAATTTGAATATTGTTATTAAATCTCCCAGCAGATGTACCGGTTATGTTTTGTTCATGTGTTCAAAATGACATACACACATTAGGACACCTTCAATATCCCCCCCTCACACACACACACATACACCAGGACACCTCCAGCCCCCCCTCACATACACCAGGACACCTCCAGCCCCCCTCACATACACCAGGACACCCCCAGCCCCCCCTCACATCCACCAGGACACCTCCAGCCCCCCCCTCACATACACCAGGACACCTCCAGCCCCCCCTCACATACACCAGGACACCTCCAGCCCCCCTCACATACACCAGGACACCTCCAGCCCCCCCTCACATACACCAGGACACCTCCAGCCCCCCTCACATACACCAGGACACCCCCAGCCCCCCCTCACATACACCAGGACACCCCCAGCCCCCCTCACATACACCAGGACACCCCCAGCCCCCCTCACATACACCAGGACACCTCCAGCCCCCCTCACATACACCAGGACACCCCAGCCCCCCCTCACATACACCAGGACACCCCCAGCCCCCCTCACATACACCAGGACACCTCCAGCCCCCCTCACATACAGGTTCCAATAAACAATATCGTGCCAACAGCCCCTGACATGACCTCATAATAAACCCGGGCAGAATAACATCACCTAAGACGTAAACAAAGAAGAAAAAATAAGTATTATATGGATGTATAATGACCCGGAGAACACACAGGGGGGGGGGGGTGTTATCAGGTAAACATCTCCCACTAATGAATAAACTCCACTCTGTACCCCAGGCCGCATCATCAACTGATATAAAATGCGGTGTGTGGCAACTAAGACCCGTTCACCTTGAGCTGCGTCGCCTTGTCTCTGTCACCGTTCACCTTCCACAACCTGTGTTCACCCCCCCCTCACACTCACATACTTAACTACCCTCCTCACTTAACAACCCTCATACTAATTCATTATATAACATGAATTAAACACGAACCTAACCTACAGAATGGACTTAAACATGAAGCTTTTCTCTACGTGTATAATTATCCTAAATTAACAACCGGTTCGTGATAGTTGGTTGTGAACGAGGGTGGAAACCTGTGGAAAGTATGAATGCATAGCTACAGCGGTTGAACGACCATAACAAGTGCATAGCATTGTTTCTGCACCGCAAGAAGCCTCTGATACCATATTTTTTGTCACTTTCTTACACACACACTCACACTTTTCCCGTGACACACACCCCTTCGCCTCTTGTCCTCACACACACTCACACTTCGTACACTCAGCCCCACACACTCGGCCGAGTCAATTCTCACACTCAAACTCAGCAAGATCCTGAGCGGGGTCTTAGAATCGGCTTGCGAGAGGCTCCTTGAAGCAGAGGCACAGGTCCGCTAGCAGTTGCTTCAAGTACCTGCTTACTGCTGGCCTTTTCCTGCTGATGCTTTATAACATTACTGTCTGTACTTACTTACTCCTTTGGGTAAGTACATCATCTCTACTTCCTGCTATCATACACACCTTGTTAAGTATACACCATCTACCTCCTGCTATCATACACACCTTGTTAAGTATACACCATCTACCTCCTGCTATCATACACACCTTGTTAAGTATACACCATCTACCTCCTGCTATCATACACACCTTGTTAAGTATACACCATCTACCTCCTGCTATCATACACACCTTGTTAAGTATACACCATCTACCTCCTGCTATCATACACACCTTGTTAAGTATACACCATCTACCTCCTGCTATCATACACACCTTGTTAAGTATACACCATCTACCTCCTGCTATCATACACACCTTGTTAAGTATACACCATCTACCTCCTGCTATCATACACACCTTGTTAAGTATACACCATCTACCTCCTGCTATCATACACACCTTGTTAAGTATACACCATCTACCTCCTGCTATCATACACACCTTGTTAAGTATACACCATCTACCTCCTGCTATCATACACACCTTGTTAAGTATACACCATCTACCTCCTGCTATCATACACACCTTGTTAAGTATACACCATCTACCTCCTGCTATCATACACACCTTGTTAAGTATACACCATCTAATAATCATACACGCCTCATTAAACTAATACTATCAAAATTACCTAAAAATTTCGCCATAAAAAAATATTTCTCGTGGTATTTTAAGTAAATTCTGTGTTAAGAAAATCGATCTAGTTCCTGTCTTGTTTAGAGTGAATATAAAACCTCATTAAAACATTATAAACCAGTTATTTCTCGTGTTGGTTTAATAACTCTCTATGGTGCTTATTTTGGCTTATCTTACTTAAATAATTATAGCAAGGATAGGATAGGATATGTAAGGATAAAATAGGATAGGATAGGATAATCTTTAGGTCAAATAAGCTGGGGTGGTGATTCTTCAGGTGAGCCCAAATCAGCTCATTCACAAAAGGTGTAAATAAATACGGTTGTTTATTTTCATTACACAACATCTCCCTATGTTATATTATCACCCCGACAGACGAAGCCTCGTTACTTAATGTCTGTTTCTGTCATGTCAATAAGTTTCAATTCCAGTGTTTGTTTCTGAGTCAGCCCAGTACCTGTCCAGCCGTCTCTCACTGACTGAACCCTGAACTGAACACGACTTAAATAGTGTCAATTTCTTTCGTTTCATTCAAGGTTAAATACACGAGATTTGATCGAATTGAAGGGGTAGGGGAAAGGGGGGGGGAGTTAAGGGAGAATATATAGTGAGGGGGGTGTTGAGGGAGAGACAGGGAGGGTGAGGAGAGGGGGACAACTTGAGCACATCAGCAGGTCTAAGAAAGGGAGAGGAATGGGAGAGGAGGAGGAGGAGGGTAAGGGAGAGAGGAAGGGGAGAGGAAGATGAGGGGGGTAAGGGAGAGAGGAATGGGAGAGGAGGAGGAGGGGGGGTAAGGGGAGAGGAGATGGGAAAGGAGAGGGAAGTAGTGGTAGGAGGATAAACCACGACATAAAACCACGTCCTTATGACCACACACGCCTGAGACCTGCCAGAAGGTGTTGTGGTAGCGTGTCTGCCCTCCCACCTGTCACCTGTCTGAGTACGTGTTTTCAAGAGGGTGCTGAGTACGTGTTTTAAATAGGGTGCTCAGTACGTGTTTTCAAGAGGGTGATGAGTACATGTTTTCAAGAGGGTGCTGAGTACATGTTTTCAAGAGGGTGCTGAGTACATGTTTTCAAGAGGGTGCTGAGTACATGTTTTCAAGAGGATGCTGAGTACATGTTTTCAAGAGGATGCTGAGTACATGTTTTCAAGAGGGTGCTGAGTACATTGGTTTTGAAATAGAGTAGTGGATGAGTGGAACAAGTTACCAAACATCATCAGTAACAGGTTGGAGGGATATATGAGCTATAGGGGCTGGGGGTAAACGGAGCTGTATTTTAACACCTGGGAGGAGCTTCTGTGTCCTCATATATTACTTCGTTAATTTAGTGAAAGTTCGTTACAATATCTTCCATCCCATTACGAAATACTTCCTTACCAATTAATGAAAGTTAGTATGATAATTCGTTATAACGTTGTTGCCTTAGATCACAATATGAAATACTCCCTTATTAATTTCCTCTGCCTATTTCATTTCCTATTTGAGTAGCCATTTACCATTATCTGATTAGCTCCTCCACCTGTCGTCATGTATAACACACAAGTCAAGTGAAGTTAGGTTAGGTTAAGTTAGGTTAGGTTAGGATCCTTCCATAATAACAAACCAGATGAAAGGCATTAGTACTAACCTTTAACACAGAAGCCGAACAGCACAGGTAACTGCTGAGTCATCTGTGGGAAAAATTACTCCTATGAAAAAACAGTGGCGATGAGACCTCTCTTACCACTACACACACAGACAGGGACACTATGGTAACTGGTGAAGCTTCAATGACTAAAGCTTTAAACACGTGTGTATACCAAGGTAGCTCATACACTATACAACAAGTATTATAAATAAGGAAATACTTTATAAACAAACAGACACTGACAGACAGACACACACACTGTATGTTCCTTCACCTTTCTCTAATGAAGGCTTTTGTTAAACCACCAATGTATGCAATAAGTCATTTATGTCCAATGTATATTTTCAGCCTTCAGACTGCAGAACTTTTTCAATAAACAATTAATTATTATTAGTAGTATTAGTATTATTATTATTATTACACCATTATGCCAATTTCGACCCCTGTAAAAGGTCAAGTTCCGAGAATTTAATAAAGTCATTACACTTAACAGTTACAGTAAACACAATGTTTGTTACCAACGGCCGGTGTTTTATTTTATTATTATATATAATTTTATTACTTTTTTTTCAATTATTGTAACATTTAATGAGGACGAACGGTCGGGCTGTGTGTGTGTGTGAGACTGTGTGTGTGTGTGTGACTGTGTGTGTGAGACTGTGTGTGTGTGTGTCACTAACTATACAGTATAAGGGTCGGTCTAATGTCTGTGTGTACTGTTTATCCTCCAGCAGCTGCGTCAGGAAGGATCATCTTCTCTTGGCCACTGCTCGACCATTTAGACACTTGGCCGGTCGGTCACTACTCTGTTACGTACACTGTTGGCAAGGATGGGCACTAGATGGCATATCTGGTGCTGGCATTCGCACTCGACTGTTCCGCTGTAGAGTCACCTTCATGGCCTCACGTAGTGTTCTCTTAACATTTTACACACAGTGCAGGTTAAGATCACCGACCTGTAATTATTCGAGCCTTGGAGTGATTGGTTGATGAGGAACACGGCGTTAGTGCCTCGAGCCCTAATTAGAGATCGCCATTTTATTACAGGATTCATATGAGCTAATGACCAGTTGTTTCGGGCCTTCAGTTCTCTCTGTCCTGTTCAACAACACTAAGGGAATCTGAGTCTTAACACTGTCACCAGACAGTCATACCTGTAACAGGCTGTCACCAGGCAGCCATACCTGTAGCAGGCTGTCACCAGGCAGCCATACCTGTAACAGGCTGTCACCAGGCAGCCATACCTGTAACAGGCTGTCACCAGGCAGCCATACCTGTAACAGGCTGTCACCAGGCAGCCATACCTGTAGCAGGCTGTCACCAGGCAGCCATACCTGTAGCAGGCTGTCACCAGGCAGCATACCTGTAACAGGCTGTCACCAGGCAGCCATACCTGTAACAGGCTGTCACCAGGCAGCCATACCTGTAACAGGCTGTCACCAGGCAGCATACCTGTAACAGGCTGTCACCAGACAGTCATACCTGAAACAGGCTGTCACCAGGCAGTCATACCTGTAACAGGCTGTCACCAGGCAGCCATACCTGTAACAGGCTGTCACCAGGCAGCCATACCTGTAACAGGCTGTCACCAGGCAGCCATACCTGTAACAGGCTGTCACCAGGCAGCATACCTGTAACAGGCTGTCACCAGGCAGCATACCTGTAACAGGCTGTCACCAGGCAGTCATACCTGTAACAGGCTGTCACCAGGCAGCCATACCTGTAACAGGCTGTCACCAGGCAGCCATACCTGTAACAGGCTGTCACCAGGCAGCCATACCTGTAACAGGCTGTCACCAGGCAGCCATACCTGTAACAGGCTGTCACCAGGCAGCATACCTGTAACAGGCTGTCACCAGGCAGCCATACCTGCAACAGGCTGTCACCAGGCAGCCATACCTGTAGCAGGCTGTCACCAGGCAGCCATACCTGTAACAGGCTGTCACCAGGCAGCATACCTGTAACAGGCTGTCACCAGGCAGCCATACCTGTAACAGGCTGTCACCAGGCAGCCATACCTGTAACAGGCTGTCACCAGGCAGCCATACCTGTAACAGGCTGTCACCAGGCAGCGCGACCTGCAGCACACAGTCACCAGGTGGTGAGGACGCCGGAGTGCAGTACACCTTTAAAAAGGCCCAATGTTTAATCATAACTTTTAATACCCGCGACATACACTTAATTTTTACCGCTCAAAACCTGTTTTTAAAAGTTTTACTGTAAAAGTTAATGGAACAAATAATGACGTTTGAGCTGTGTGAAGAGCGAGGCGGAGGTAGAGCAGTAGAGGGGAGCGGCGGAGGGAGGCGCTGCTCTGTTAGGGTTAAGGAAGGCAACACGATTCCTTTTGCGTCTGAAACCTCATTAAATTCCGCACACCACCGACTGCTGCGCACGCACACCGGCCACCACACAAACACGCTCCACGCCCTCCCTCCCTCCTTCCTTTATTCTTCCTTCATGTTCTGAACACCTCCACATCTTCTTTTCAATCTTCCTCCTTTTCTACTAACTCTTTCTCACCTCTTCACTGTTCGCTCCTCTCCCTTCTCTCTCCCTTCTTCCCTCTTTATTCATTACCTCATCTCCTCACTTCCAACTTTTTTCTCTCTCTCTTCCTCCATTTCCTTCTTCTACTATATTACTTCCTCCCTCCTTCCCTCTCTCATCACTTTATCTCTGGCCCTTTTCTATCAAGTAATTAACCACGTACAGGAGCACTGACACACTCAACCACGTACAGGAGCACTGACACACTCAACCACGTACAGGAGCACTGACACACTCAACCACGTACAGGAGCACTGACACACTCAACCACGTACAGGAGCACTGACACACTCAACCACGTACAGGTGCACTGACACACTCAACCACGTACAGGTGCACTGACACACTCAACCACGTACAGGTGCACTGACACACTCAACCACGTACAGGAGCACTGACACACTCAACCACGTACAGGAGCACTGACACACTCAACCACGTACAGGTGCACTGACACACTCAACCACGTACAGGTGCACTGACACACTCAACCACGTACAGGAGCACTGACACACTCAACCACGTACAGGAGCACTGACACACTCAACCACGTACAGGAGCACTGACACACTCAACCACGTACAGGAGCACTGACACACTCAACCACGTACAGGAGCACTGACACTCTCAACCACGTACAGGAGCACTGACACACTCAACCACGTACAGGAGCACTGACACACTCAACCACGTACAGGAGCACTGACACACTCAACCACGTACAGGAGCACTGACACACTCAACCACGTACAGGAGCACTGACACACTCAACCAAGTACAGGAGCACTGACACACTCAACCACGTACAGGAGCACTGACACACTCAACCACGTACAGGAGCACTGACACACTCAACCACGTACAGGAGCACTGACACACTCAACCACGTACAGGAGCACTGACACACTCAACCACGTACAGGAGCACTGACACACTCAACCACGTACAGGAGCACTGACACACTCAACCACGTACAGGAGCACTGACACACTCAACCACGTACAGGAGCACTGACACACTCAACCACGTACAGGAGCACTGACACACTCAACCACGTACAGGTGCACTGACACTCTCAACCACGTACAGGAGCACTGACACACTCAACCACGTACAGGTGCACTGACACACTCAACCACGTACAGGAGCACTGACACACTCAACCACGTACAGGTGCACTGACACACTCAACCACGTACAGGAGCACTGACACACTCAACCACGTACAGGTGCACTGACACTCTCAACCACGTACAGGAGCACTGACACACTCAACCACGTACAGGTGCACTGACACACTCAACCACATAAACATCTATAATCTATTATATACATAGATACATACATACACACACGTACTTAGTAATGAATAAATAAACGTACATAAAACTACACTTTTCCTGCCATCACACACACACACACAGGGGTACGTGCGCATGGGGGTAACACACACACACACAGAGGAACGTGCGCATGGGGGGGGGGTTAGGTAAGGCAGGTTAGCGGGTCTGGCTCTGGCTTCAGGGCCCACCAGTGCCAACTCTTGGTAATCAATATTTACCCAGAATCTCCACCAACTGCTCCGCCATATTTTTCCACCGCCTCACCTAACCTAACCTAACCTATAACAATGTCTCACTGGACCATACTCCTCAATAATTCCTAAGATCAATTTCTCCCTAAAATAAAGTAAAAAAAAAAGGTCGTACCTAACCTAGAGACGATATCCTTAAAAATCACATAAGGTAAAATTTTCCCTTAACTGGAAACACAATGATGTATTTCACTCCCACAACAACCACAAATCCAAGATGGCGTCGGAATTCCACACAGACTTGAGCGCCATAACCACGACCGTCCCCTTAATGCTCTTTATTATTTAGGAGGAAAACAGAACAACAAAAGTTATCTTGACGTCTTTTGTTAAATCGTGATACTAAATTCGTCTTATTGATGATGGCTGCCTCAAGGTGTTGTAATACGTGATGATTTAACCCCTTTTATACACTATTCCTGCATCATACACCATACACTATTCCTGCCTCATACACCATACACTATTCCTGCACCATACACTATTCCTGCCTCATACACCATACACTATTCCTGCCTCATACACTATTCCTGCATCATACACCATACACTATTCCTGCCTCATACACCATACACTATTCCTGCACCATACACTATTCCTGCCTCATACACCATACACTATTCCTGCCTCATACACCATACACTATTCCTGCCTCATACACCATACACTATTCCTGCACCATACACTATTCCTGCCTCATACACTATTCCTGCCTCATACACCATACACTATTCCTGCATCATACACCATACACTATTCCTGCCTCATACACCATACACTATTCCTGCACCATACACTATTCCTGCACCATACACTATTCCTGCCTCATACACCATACAGTATTCCTGCACCATACACTATTCCTGCCTCATACACCATACACTATTCCTGCCTCATACATCATACACTATTCCTGCATCATACACCATACACTATTCCTGCATCATACACCATACACTATTCCTGCACCATACACTATTCCTGCCTCATACACCATACACTATTCCTGCCTCATACACTATTCCTGCCTCATCCACCATACAATATTCCTGCATTATACACCATACACTATTCCTGCATCATACACCATACACTATTCCTGCCTCATACACCATACACTATTCCTGCCTCATACACCATTCCTGCATCATACACCATACACTATTCCTGCATCATACACCATACACTATTCCTGCATCATACACCACACACTATTCCTGCATCATACACCATACACTATTCTTGTATCATACACCATACACTATTCTTGTATCATACACCATACACTATTCCTCCTCCCTCATACACCATCATACAGTATTCCTCCTCCCTCATACACCATCATACACTATTCCTCCTCCCTCATACACCATCATACACTATTCCTCCTCCCTCATACACCATCATACACTATTCCTCCTCCCTCATACACCATCATACACTATTCCTCCTCCCTCATACACCATCATACACTATTCCTCCTCCCTCATACACCATCATACACTATTCCTCCTCCCTCATACACCATCATACACTATTCCTCCTCCCTCATACACCATCATACACTATTCCTCCTCCCTCATACATCATCATACACTATTCCTCCCTTCGTTTCTCCTCCGTTCGTCCGCGTTCGGTGTTGCTTATTTTGTTTCGCTCTCTCTCCCTTAGCCTAGCCTATCACGCTCTCTCTCTCCCTCCCTCACTCTCTCTACCTCCCTCACTCTCTCTCCCTCCCTCCCTTACTCTCCCCCCTCCCTCCCTCTTACCTCCAGCCCCTCCATAAAACTTTATTACATGTTTACACCCCAGATTACGGTATTTTCGTCTCTAACGCCCCTGTACGTAAGGTCGTAGAGGTGGGTGGATGGTTCCGCCTCTCTCGCCTCCTTCCCAATAATATCCTCGGATCTGACAGCCACGGGAGTTGAGGGCTAGAGGGACATGAGCTCCAGCGTACGACCATCCAGCTGACAGTGTTTTGAAGGCGAACAGCGAGGCTACCATTACCATTTGAGACTGGCGGACTCTCAGTGCGCTTAAGCCAATGATGTTATCCTCCTGCCTCCAACGCCCCCACCACAACCTCTCACGTAGGCTACCACCACCACAACCATCCTCTCTCTACCCCTGCTGCTGGTCTCTCTCTCTACCCCTGCTGCTGGTCTCTCTCTCTACCCCTGCTGCTGGTCTCTCTCTCTACCCCTGCTGCTGGTCTCTCTCTCTACCCCTGCTGCTGGTCTCTCTCTCTACCCCTGCTGCTGGTCTCTCTCTCTACCCCTGCTGCTGGTCTCTCTCTCTACCCCTGCTGCTGGTCTCTCTCTCTACCCCTGCTGCTGGTCTCTCTCTCTACCCCTGCTGCTGGTCTCTCTCTCTACCCCTGCTGCTGGTCTCTCTCTCTACCCCTGCTGCTGGTCTCTCTCTCTACCCCTGCTGCTGGTCTCTCTCTCTCTACCCCTGCTGCTGGTCTCTCTCTCTACCCCTGCTGCTGGTCTCTCTCTCTACCACTGCTGCTGGTCTCTCTCTCTACCCCTGCTGCTGGTCTCTCTCTCTACCACTGCCAGGGTAGAGAGAGTGTGGGGGTGGTGAAGGAGGGTGATGGTAGAGCGCCACACAGTGAGGGAGGGAGTGTGGTAGTGAAGGAGGAGTGAGGGGGGAGGTGTGTGGTGAGGGGGGGGAGGTGTGTGGTGAGGGGGGAGGTGTGTGGAGAGGGGGGGAGGTGTGTGGTGAGGGGGGGAGGTGTGTGGTGAGGGGGAGGTGTGTGGAGAGGGGGGGAGGTGTGTGGTGAGGGTGGAGGGGGACGGAGAGGGGGGAGGGGGACGGAGAGGGGCCCTGTACACACTCTCACCGCCTCACCACAACTCCCTCATACCCTGAACCCTCCCTCCCTCCCTCCCTCTCTCCCTCCCTCCCTCGCCCTTGTAGTTCACCACACCGCCCTCCTCACCTCAACATTCACTCAGGTTATGTTAGACAATAAAACACATCTTTTTCTCCCTCTCTACATCCAACATTACACATTTAAACCCATGAATAAATAAATCATTAGACGCCAGCAATATTTCGAGGTATTTTTTCGACACATTTCCCTCAGCTATTCCAAACTGATGAATAATCACACATCATTCAACATTCATTATTCACAAATGTTACCTGGGAATATTTACACAAGTCTCCAAGGTGTCAATATGGATGTATATCTGTGTATAAATAATCAATACACAGGTTGATGATATAGATATACAATGGCTGTCATTACAGCACCTCAGAATTTGTTGCGTGTGGGCAACCGCGGGTCCTCCCCCGTACCCTGACAGTGGACTCGCCCAATCAAGTCACCGACAGGCCGAGGTGATCTGATCATTGATTATGTTAAATATAATGTTCTTGTAAAGTGTTATAATAATGTGTTACCAAATATAAACCAAGAATATAACAGTATCCATAAGTAGTATTAACAAGAGAACTATCGACTACTTGAGGACCGTATAACAGAGAGGGTCCTCCCCCGCGCGCCACAGTGGTCTCACCCGCACATGTCACGGGCAGGCCTCTGACCTAAACAAAATGGAGGACAACCAACCCGGCTGGTGTGGGCATCACCCCATACATCTTTTTATACTCCCTATAACGCCGGCCACGTTATACCGCGCACTACTGTGGTGCAGTGTAGTGGTGCAGTGTTACAGTGGTGTTGTGGTGGTGTAGTGTTGTGGTGGTGTAGTGTTATAGTGGTGTTGTGGTGAGTGGTCGTGTTGTAGTGACTAACAGTACATGACACAGGGGCGGCTCTCACACCACCCCTTCACCATTAACGTTCACTATACACCAGCTAGTAGACATAATAACTAGCCACGTTCACTATACACCAGCTAGTAGACCTAATAACTCGCCACGTTCACTATACACCAGCTAGTAGACATAGTAACAAGCCACGTCCACTATACACCAGCTAGTAGACCTAATAACTAGCCACGTTCACTATACACCAGCTAGTAGACCTAATAACTAGCCACGTTCACTATACACCAGCTAGTAGACCTAATAACTAGCCACGTTCACTATACACCAGCTAGTAGACCTAATAACTAGCCACGTTCACTATACACCATTTTTTTTATGTTACCAATTTTCTGCTTCAACTTGATATTAAATTTTTCATATTTTTTTTAAACGATATAAATTTCCTCATCATTTTCAGTGTTGATATCAGCTTTCTCATTTTTTTTCCCTAGTATTGATTATCACCTTTCTATTCTACATGGTTTTTTTTCCCAGGTGTATTTCAGGTATATAAATGTGAGGTGTTGGAATTAGAGACAGACAGACAGACAGACAGACAAACAGACAGACAGACGGTTCGTGAGGCAGGAGGCACCAATCACCATCAATATAAAAATATGTTCCATTTCAGTGTCGCCTATATTAAAGGTGCAGGCGTGTGCGGGAGGAGGAGGAGGGGGGGGGAGGAGTGGTGGCGGAGGGAGAAGAGGAGTGTGTGTAATGAGGAGGAGGAAGTGGGAGGGAGGGAGAGGTAAGAAGGAAGAAGAGAAAGGTGTGATAATGAGGGAGGAGAGTGGTAATGAGGGAGGAGAGTGGTAATGAGGGAGGAAGAAGTGGTAATGAGGGAGGAAGAGAGTGGTAATGAGGGAGGAAGAGAGTGGTAATGAGGGAGGAAGAGAGTGGTAATGAGGGAGGAGTGGTAATGAGGGAGGAGAGTGGTAATGAGGGAGGAAGAAGTGGTAATGAGGGAGGAAGAAGTGGTAATGAGGGAGGAAGAGAGTGGTAATGAGGGAGGAAGAAGTGGTAATGAGGGAGGAGAGTGGTAATGAGGGAGGAAGAGAGTGGTAATGAGGGAGGAAGAAGTGGTAATGAGGGAGGAAGAAGTGGTAATGAGGGAGGAGTGGTAATGAGGGAGGAAGAAGTGGTAATGAGGGAGGAAGAAAGAAAAAGGTGATTGCTAAAGGAGGAGAAGGAAGAGGATGAAGGAGGGAGGGAAGAAGAAGATGAACTAATGGTTAACAGACAGACAGACAGACCATCACAACACCAAACTAACTCACCGTAACCCTCATCAACACACACTAACCATCACCCACTATAACAAACACCTAAATTATTGGGCGTTAATTTCTCACCATCCTAATGTCGGGCGGAAAACAAAAATAAACGAAATTCACGTATAACGAAATTGGATTCTTGGAAATATTTTAAAACGTGGGATTTGTTAGGTTAGGTTAGGTTAGGTTAGGTTAGGTTAGGTTAGGTTAGGTTAGGTTACACTACGCCATCTTGACATAAATCTTCAAAGTTTTTTATCGATAATAACAAAATAATTCTTACTTCAATTCATTTGTTTAGAGTGAAGTGTTAAGTCTTATCGCTGCACACTAACACGTCGGGGTAGTTACCAACATACTAACCTAACCTAACCAATATACGTGTGGTCAGTAACAAGACGGTGTGTGTGTCATATTGCACTAGCCCCCCCCACCACCAGGCCCTTGGGAACACCATATTTCACCCAACACTTCCTCCCGCACCTCCGTAATAGCCCGTGTACGAGTGTAGTTCCCGTGCAATAACTATGGCAAGCTTCTAATCAACCTAGTGAATACCTTAAGCGTTAATTAAACCTGAGGTGTACAGACAGACAGACATCCACAGACAGACAGACTAAATGAGCCTTGTACTTCACCTGAGTTACTAGATCATATAATAGAAGGTAAACTCACCAGGTACATAAGAGTGAAGAGCTCAGGTTAAGTCAAGCTGGATAGATTCATTCAGGTGAAACTGTCAATACGGAGTGTGGACATTCAGCTCAAACCTTACCTCTTCATGCTTCACACACACACACCATTAGACTGTAACTTCGTAACTCAGTGCTACAATTAAGTGTTTATCGTAACTCAACATACAGTACTACTTGTTTAAGCTCTGACAAAATACTGAAAGATATCGAGTTACGTTCACTAAACCACGACCCTGAGTCACCTTCACTAAACCACAGCCCTGAGTCACCTTCACTAAACCACAGCCCTGAGTCACCTTCACTAAACCACGACCCAGAGTCACCTTCACTAAACCACAGCCCTGAGTCACCTTCACTAAACCACAGCCCTGAGTCACCTTCACTAAACCACAGCCCTGAGTCACCTTCACTAGCCACTACACTAGCGGTTTTGGTCATTTTATTCTTGAATTTATGTAAAAAAAATAAAAAATACAAATAAAAACTTAACATTGACCAGAAAGACACCGTAGCCTCCTAGCCTTCACCAGGTTAACCAAAGACTCCATCGCGGTCGTCAACACATCGGTCACTGGTCCGTTACTCTTTACGTCAGGCCAAGTTCAGATGATGTGTCACCGCTGATACACCGAAGGCCATGGCCAACTGTTGTTTGCTGATGTATACATTGGCTACATTTGGGTAATTAGTCGGACCCTGACAGAGGTGTATAAATGGAAGTAAGGGCTAAACAACGGGGACATTGCAAAGGTACTCAAACTATCCAACCAGGAGCGAACTCGTAACAATGGTTTTAAATTAGACAAATTTAGTTTTAGGCGCGAAATAGGTAAACATTGGTTTGGTAACAGAGTAGTGGACGACTGAAACAAGTTACCAAATATCATCATTAACTCAATACGCTGGATAGCTTCAAACATAGGTTGGATGCTTATATGAGCAATAGGGGTTGGGTGTAAACGGGACTGCCCAGTATGGGCCAATAGGCCCGCTGCAGTTTCCTCCATTCTTATGTTCTTTTATGGTTTAGCGATATGTACTCAAACGTACCAGCATTATGTGCTTCGTTACATAAGATTCAACAGTTCAGTGATAAACAAATGCGCATTAGCTGTAGCGATATACTGTAGGTCATGGTGTAGTGAGGCGGGGCAGTACTAGACCAATCAGGCGGTCCCATGTGGAGTGAAATACCATAAATTATAAACTTCTTGATAACGTAAATAAACAAGTATAAACTTCTTGATACTTCACAATAAATCAATCATCACAAGACACCATGATGAACGTGTTGTCAGATCCACCACCTGTGTCCTTGGCCCCCCCCCCCTTCCCATGCATGGCCCCTGGATATATATACTGAAGAACACAAAGAACACCTTAAGACAACACACCAAGTAACAATGTTCTTACCCGGGTCAACATTAACATCCATCTGAGTTTCCGAATCACAATTTTTTAACTAACATTTAATCGGTTTTCAGAATGCATTAACTTTCCGATTTAATTTCAATATAAATAAGTAGTTCCTCTCTCTCACAAGATTACCACACACATACACGCACACACACACACATATACACGCACACACGTACCTCCTGGTCGTAAGATGAAGCAATGTTTAAGTTGTTATGGTCAATCTCTTGAGTATTTTCTCCTCTCTGGTAACACGCCTTGGGACCACACTCCGACGCCGTTGTCTCCACTTAGGTAGGTCACCATATATATGCAGTCACTATAAAACCACTTGGACATGTCACCACACAACGGCACTATAGAATCACTTGGACAGGTCACCACACAACGGCACTATAGGATCACTTGGACAGGTCACCACACAACGTCACTATAGGATCACTTGGACAGGTCACCACACAACGTCACTATAGAATCACTTGGACAGGTCACCACACAACGGCACTATAGGATCACTTGGACAGGTCACCACACAACGTCACTATAGGATCACTTGGACAGGTCACCACACAACGTCACTATAGAATAACTTGGACAGGTCACCACACAACGTCACTATAGAATCACTTGGACAGGTCACCACACAACGGCACTATAGAATCACTTGGACAGGTCACCACACAACGTCACTATAGAATCACTTGGACAGGTCACCACACACACCTCCTGTCACCCCCACAGACCTCGGGGTACTGACCATTGACACTCACTCTACCCGCCTGTAAAAAACTACCCAACCACCTCGTTAATGATCGTTTACAGCGCTAAAGACAATTACGATAATACACGTTTTACTGTTATATTTATTGACTATTATTCTTTAATATTCTGGTTTAGTTTCGTGGTTTTTTTTTTAGTATTTAGTGAATTAGTGAATTATATGAAGGTTACTCCTATTTTATGTCACCTGAAGATTAAACCTTCTAACGCTACACCTGGGGATTAGATTAGGTTAGGTTGGATTAAATAAGGTTAGATTAGAGTATATTAGGTTGGATTAAGCTAGGTTAGGTTAGGGTGGCTAATCTTAAGGTGCAATAACTTGAGGGGTGTTGATCTTCAGGTGATACAAATTAATTAACACAGGTAAATGACTTGAAATAATCATTGTTTTTCTCTACCTCAATTGCGTTTCGTTTATCATCTGTCCGCTGTCTGTTGCGGTCACCCGTTGTATGTCTGTGGGTTTCGTCTGTCTGTTGTCTGTGTTCCTTTAATCCATCCGTTGCCAATACGTTCCTTTGGTCTGTTGTCTGTGGGGTTTGTCTGTCTGTTGTCTGTGGGTTTCGTCTGTGTTTCTTATGTCCGTTGTCTGTCCTTTCCGTCTACCCATATCAGTGAGCTGAGGAACATACCTTGTGACAGATAGACAGTATGTATTAAACACACCTGTATAGAATTTACGAGAGGAGAACGACTCACTAATTTCGCGGATTTGGATTCGCGTTTACACTTTTCGCGAACATCTCAGTAATTTCGCGAATTTTAGACTCGCGTTTACACTTTTCGCGAACATCTCAGTAATTTCGCGGATTTTGGACTCGCATTTACATTTCGCGAACTTTTAAATCCGACTACAACGTCTCACGATTCCTTACCCGAGGCAGAAGATAATAATAACGCAAAATGGTTCATTAAAACAAAAATATGAGACAATCAGAGAAATATTGTATTACTGTAACACACTGTAATGTCTCAGCTGAAATTTGGACCCAAGTGTGACTAAGTCTCTCTCTCTCTCTCTCTCTCTCTCTTACTTGTTACAGGTGTGAAGAGGGTGGCAGCATATGCGTTACAGGTGTGAAGAGGGTGGCAGCATATGTGTTACAGGTGTGAAGAGGGTGGCAGCATATGTGGTACAGGTGTGAAGAAGGGTGGCAGCATATGTGGTACAGGTGTGAAGAGGGTGGCAGCATATGTGGTACAGGTGTGAAGAGGGTGGCAGCATATGTGGTACAGGTGTGAAGAAGGGTGGCAACATATGTGGTACAGGTGTGAAGAGGTGGCAGCATATGTGGTACAGGTGTGAAGAGGGTGGCAGCATATGTGTTACAGGTGTGAAGAGGGTGGCAGCATATGTGGTACAGGTGTGAAGAGGGTGGCAGCATATGTGCTACAGGTGTGAAGAGGGTGGCAGCATATGTGTTACAGGTGTGAAGAGGGTGGCAGCATATGTGTTACAGGTGTGAAGAGGGTGGCA
The DNA here is from genome assembly GCA_958450375.1 of Homarus gammarus. NCBI lineage: Eukaryota > Metazoa > Arthropoda > Malacostraca > Decapoda > Nephropidae > Homarus > Homarus gammarus. The sequence continues at coordinate 1,579,987 of CAUDMG010004131.1, read as the reverse complement.
GCATTTCTGTGGCTTCCCAGCGGTTAGTGGGTGGGAGGAGCTGTGGTGAGGGTGGAAGGGTAGGGTGCATGGTGGTGGGTGAGGGTGGGCCAGCAGCCAAGGTAGTGGTGGAGGTGAAGGTGGGTGGGCAGGTAGGGTGGGCGGACAGTCAGGGTGGGCAGGCAGTCAGGGTGGGCGGACAGTCAGGGTGTGCAGGCAGTCAGGGTGGGCGGACAGTCAGGGTGTGCAGGCAGGCAGGTAGGCAAGACGGGTGACACACATACACACACAATCAACATTCAAGCACCACCACCGCCCAGGGCAAGAACTGAGTGTGGTCACCCCGGCATCCGACCGCAGATTCCAAGGCTTTCATCTCACATGAATTTCAATGCCACGATCACCAATTCCTGGAAGCTGATGAATTGAGTTAGATCACCAATTCCTGGAAGCTGATGAATTGAGTTAGATCACCAATTCCTGGAAGCTGATCAATTGAGTTAGATCACCAATTCCTGGAAGTTGATCAATTCAGAGTTACTAAATTGATATTCATTACGATTAAGTGAGTTAGGTTAGATAAGGTTAGGTTAGGTTCATTACGATAAAAATGTTACAGTGTATTAAACAATTTATTTCAAAAAATGTATATCTCTCAACTATAATGCCAACCCGAATACAATAAATCAATCCCCTTTGAGTTCGATGAAGTTGTACTCAACGGGGTAAAACGTATTCGTACTCAAAGACTCCAAACTAACGTGTCCTTGGTACTCAGATAATTGGTGTTCCATGTACGTGTCCTTGATAGTACCATAATTATCGTCGTATATAAAAAAATAAATAATACTTCTTATGGAGTCTTTTTCCGCTTGGGTGAACCTGGCGTCTGGTGACACTATGGCATTTGACTGAGTATAAACGAGCCATTAACTTGCCTTAGGTGTTTTAACTGCCAGGGGAGTGAATATTGTTACCCAACCTAACCTAATCTAAGCTAAAGGTATGTCTCCATCTGGCTATATAGGGCGACTCAAAACTCATACCTACAATAATAATAATAATAATAATAATAATAATAAATAATAACAATACCACCAACAACAACAAAAATAAAAATAACAACAATAACAATAATAATAACAACAATACCATCATTTCATAGAGTAACAACCCACCTTAGAGTTGTTAACCAGATGGGACCTCTTACCTGTCAATTACCCAGGTAGATTTGAAGGTCATCTGAGGTGGGTTGCAGGTATAAATTGCTATCTCTAATATGAAGCGGTTAACGTCACGAGGTCTGGTCATTCTTCAGTGGTTAAAGGTTGGTTAAATTAAGGTTGGGTTTTGGTTGGGGGTTTAAGTTCAGGTAATTTAAGTAGGTTAGGTTAGGTTAGGTTTTCTTATGCCGCATATACTATATCTTATGGCCACACGAGCTATACCTCATGGCCACACACACTATACATCATGGCCACACACACTATACATCATGGCCACACACACTATTTCTCATGGCCACACACACTATTTCTCATGGCCACACATACTATACATCATGGCCACACACACTATTTCTCATGGCCACACACACTATTTCTCATGGCCACACATACTATACATCATGGCCACACGCACTATTTCTCATGGCCACACACACTATACATCATGGCCACACATACTATATACATCATGGCCACACGCACTATTTCTCATGGCCACACATACTATACCTCATGGCCACACACACACGGAGAATTACTGAATATCCCCCCCCCCCTTTTACAGGCTCTTCACGCGGCACCTTAAGACGCATCGTGAGGAAGAGTGAGGGGGAGGGGGGAAGGGAGGGGGGAGGGGGAAGAGAAGAGGGGGAGGGGGGAAGGTAAACAATAAATATATAAAAATCAATAGATAAGTAGAGGAGACGGATCCAGTGTTAGTGCCGGGGGGGAGGGAGGGGGAAGGGGTAGGGGGTAGGGGGTGGTAGTGCCGTAGGGGGGAGGGGGAGGGGGAAGTTATGACACTGGAACCTATAATTTTCCGAGCTGGGTAGTGACAACCTCTCCCTGGCACCAATTATAGAGCCAGCCCCCCCCCCACCCCCCCCCCCCCTGCGGTAAAGGGAATTCTTGGTGCTAGTGCAGGAAAATTACCCCCAGGTCATGTGTGGTATTTACATAAATTCCTTATGTTAATTCTATCCCTTGAATAATGCTGAGTGAACCTTAACTAAATCCAGTTTATGTTAATGTTCTGTTAATTTAAATATCATAAAAGGCATAAATCAGCTAAATAAATAAAATAGAATAATGTTGATACGAGAAAAAACTTAACATAGATACGAGAAAAATATACCAACATAGGAATATTTGAGACTTGGAATCCAGAATAATGATGTAATTGTAATGGCGGATAATTGTGTGGCGTTTGTTTAGATTAGGTAATGAAGGCAGGTCACACAAGGCTCCGGCCGCCACAAAACACCTTTAAATATACCTACCTTTTGTATGTATGTATGTATGTATGTGTGTATGTATGTATGTATTGGAATTTTTGTACGTATATATGTATGTAATGGATATGTATGTAGGTATTGGGTTTTTTGTATGTATGTATGTATGTATAATCCAAAACTGTTGTACATGTGTCTGACTGTGCTTGTAACCTAACCTAAGCCCCCCAGGTATCGTTAGGGTAATTAAACCTCAGGTAAAAATTAACTAGGGTGTCTATACTTCACGTGGTCCAGTGATCCTTACCTCCCCCCCCCCCAGCTTCCGTCCCCCACCGCCGCCATCTTGGATATCGAGAACACCGGAAGTGATATTTGTTTTGGTTTAAATGTCGTGAAAAAAAAATTAATAACCCAACCAACCTAATCTAACCAAATCTAACCTAACCTAACCAAAGAAGCCACCCCTAATAGCTCTGAGTAGGACCTTGAGGAAACAACGTACAAAGGTCAACACTAAATAAACCAGGGACACTTACAGTACAGTCCTCTCCCCCAAGGCTGCATCACCATCACCTCACGTCCGTCAGTTGTGGTTGACCTGTGTTGACCTGACCCCGTGACGACCCACCAGCTGTAGGGGAGGAGAGAAACGTGTGCTAAAGGTGAGATAAAGAGAGAGAGATAACATAAGAACATAAGAAAGTGGGATACTGCAGGAGGCCGACTGGCCCATACAGGGCAGATCCCTTTCACACCCATCCCAGCACTTCCATGTGCCTATCCAACTTCGTCTTGAAGCTCCCTAGCGTCCCCGATCCTACTATAGCACTCGGTAGCCTATTCCACATATCCACAACTCTATTACCAAACCAGTGCTTGCCTATATCCTTTCTGAATCGGAATTTATCTAATTTAAAGCCATTTGTTCTAGTTATTTCGTTATTACTGAGCTTCAGAACATCTTCCATTTTACCCTTGTTAATCCCACTTACCCACTTGTACACCTCTATCATATCTCCCCTAACTCTACGCCTCTCTAATGAATGTAAGCCTAAGCTTTTCAGTCTTTCTTCATATGGAAGGTTTCTAATATTATGGATCATTTTTGTCATTCTTCTTTGTACTCTCTCCAAAGAATCTATGTCCATTCTATAATAAGGACACCAGAACTGAACCGCATAATCCATGTGTGGCCTCACTAATGCTAGGTAAAGTTTCAAGATAACGTCAGCAGTTCTGTTACTCAGAGACCTAGATATGAACCCAAGAATCCTGTTTGCCTTGTTGCGAACGCTAATACATTGTTTTCTAGGTTTCAAGTCGTTGCTAACAAATACACCTAGATCTTTTTCACAAACTGAGTTTTCTATTTCCGTGTTACCTAGTTTATACTTAACGTTTGTATTCGTCTTCCCTATCTGTAGTACCTTGCATTTATCAGTATTAAAATTCATTTGCCAGTCTACTGACCACTCATGTAAGGTATCTAGATCTCTTTGAAGGTGTTCAAAGTCACTGTCTGAATTTATCACTCTCCCCATTTTGGTATCATCTGCAAATTTACTAATCCTACTAGTTATGCCTAAATCAAGATCATTAATGAATATAACAAACAGCAGAGGGCCTAATACAGATCCCTGGGGAACTCCGCTTTTGACCGCACCCCAGTCTGACTTTAATCCATTTATGCTGACTCTTTGTTTCCTACCAGTTAACCATGACCTAATCCATTTTAATAATGATCCACCTATTCCATGTGCTTCTACCTTCCTTATCAATCTCTCATGAGGGACTCTATCGAATGCTTTACTGAAATCTAAATAAATTATATCATATGACTTATCATTATCTACCGCTTCATATACTTCTGAGAAAAAGCTAAGGTAGATTAAGGAAAATAAAATAAAAATGGAGATAAAAAATATTAAAATAAAAGGAATAAGACAACTGTTTAAAATAATAATAATATAAAAAACAATATTCTTCCCACACCTGAACCTCGATATAAAAAACAATATTCTTCCCATATCTGAACCTCGATACTGTAAACAAAATAATTCTTGGCTATATAATCCTGTAAAAAAGTGAATAACAATATTTACATTCAACATTATTTATTTACTCAAGGAGACAATAAGTAGTGATGAATGAGTCACAATTCATCTCCGACAGTGAATAACACCTGTTTAGTACAGGTAAGTGTGACGTGATAACACCCAAGTTGTATAAGATATTAACACTGGTGGGCTACACACAGGTATGTCTCAGGTGACGTCAGAGGACCATGCAGGTGAGTGATGATGACTACTACAGGTATGTCTCAGGTGACGTCAGTGACCATACAGGTGTGTGATGACTACTACTGGTTGTAAGGTTTCAGTCTTCAATGATATAATAATTCGTGTGTGTGTGTGTGTGTGTGTGTGTGTGTGTGTGTGTGTGTGTGTGTGTGTGTGTGTGGTTTCATCCGCCATCTCTCTGTTATTTACGTAGTTTGACCTGATACCCTCCCGACGAATGCTACTGTCTTAACCCACTGTAAACCAC
>CAUDMG010004131.1:1552500-1572500 GCA_958450375.1 Homarus gammarus | reverse complement strand
TAGGTTAGGTGCCCCCCCCCCCCACCTGTCGGCTAGAACAGGTAAGGTTAGGTGCCCCCCCCCACCTGTCGGCTAGAACAGGTAAGGTTAGGTTAGGTGCCGCCGCCCCCCCCCCCACCTGTCGGCTAGAACAGGTAAGGTTAGGTTAGGTTAGGTGCCGCCCCCCCCCCCCCACCTGTCGGCTAGAACAGGTAAGGTTAGGTTAGCTGGTGCACCACCCCCCGTCCCGCCGGCTAGGACAGGTTAACCCCCCCCCCCCCCTTGCAGGGATAGGACAGGTTTTCCCATCAACAATTTCCTACACCTGTACCTCTCTTTGTAGCTCATTAACACACTGGCGCCACACACCTGCCTGTCTACCTGTCTCATCAACACCGTCTGTCTATCTCTTCCCTCTACTCCTCTCCCATACCTCTTACCTCTACTCCTCTCCCATACCTCTTACCTCTACTCCTCTCCCATACCTCTTACCTCTACTCCTCTCCCATATCTCTTACCTCTACTCCTCTCCCATATCTCTTCCCTCTACTCCTCTCCCATATCTCTTACCTCTACTCCTCTCCCATATCTCTTACCTCTACTCCTCTCCCATATCTCTTACCTCTACTCCTCTCCCATATCTCTTCCCTCTACTCCTCTCCCATATCTCTTACCTCTACTCCTCTCCCATATCTCTTACCTCTACTCCTCTCCCATCTGTGTGTGAAGCATCAAGGAGTAATCACCAACCTGTAAAGTGGCCCGTGGACACATAAGGAGGCAAGTGTGTTAAGTGCCAAGAAAGTGCTAAGCCACCAAACACAAACATCCAAACATACTTATTCACATCCTCACCATACATTCATACACTCACGTACACACACACACACACACACACACACACACACACACACACACTACAAGGTGATGTCTTATTACCTTCGTTAATTAACACAGGTGCATAGGAGACACTGTGCATACTAAGTCGACAGGATCATTCAGTCTACTACTACAGTCGACAGGTCTATCACTACGGTCGAGAGGTTCATTTAGATCAAAACTACAGTGAACAGCTTCATTTAGACCACTATCACAGTCCTCAGGGTAAACCTAGCTCCGAGACAGACAGACAGAGAGACAGACACAGTACCACACCTGACAGTATATCACTCACTCATCACCATCATCTTCCTGTCTCACAACACCGTAAATATAATACCAACAACAAAAGTGGACTCAGAACCATCAAGAAAAATATCGTTTTTTAAGTGTTTGTGAATCCGGGACTCGACGCTGTGTTATGACTTATGAACACGACAACACCGCTCAGTCAACCACCACGACGACCAGGACGAGCTGCCGCACCGCTGTCTTCCATGGGTATATCGCTCCGTCATTATATTGCTCTTACCTGAGTTTACCTGAGTTTACCTGGGTTTACCTGAGTTACCTGAGATACCTGAGTTACATGAGTTTACCTGAGTTACCTGAGATTACCTGAGTTTACCTGAGTTACCTGAGATACCTGAAATTACCTGTGATACCCCCGCGGTGCCCAGGTGAAGAGACAAGGGGTATAGTACACGATCATTACCTAGGCTGCCCGCACCTCCCTACTAAATTTTAGCTCACTATCTTGGAAACTGGAAATTCCTGAGGATTACGGCACACACATAGTCGATACTCCTTGTAACATTACCAAGGAGGGCTGGCTGAGCTGGTCTAGGTTAGGTTAGGTTACTTCCAACTTATCAATGTTCCTATATCATAAAGTATTTCCCTCTCATTATATTTACTATTTTGCTATTATAAAATTAAATAGCCAAAGTACAAATGAGACATCAAATCCATCAACCAATTAGCTAGTGCTACTCAGGTGTAACACATTTTACAGGTGAGAATCATAACATGGAAACAAAACAGATTTTCCCTTGACTGTCAACTTTAAACTCAGGGGGGAAAAACATTCATTATTACCGTAATTTCTACGACATTATCATTCACAAAAGATTAATGTCAAGGTCATCATCATATAATATTATTTTAATTATGTGTATTACCAGCAAAGACCATAATTCACACATACATATATACATACATACAGACATACCTACATAAATACATTCAAATATACAGACATACAGTAAAAGACCATAATTCATACATACATATATACATACATACAGACATAGATACATTCAAATAGACATACATACATGGATAAAAGTATACATGAAGTTGGATCACCTAAAGAATCTCCACTACAGATTATTGCACTAATTACTACACAAGGCTCACTACAGCATAAAAATTTAATTACTACACAAATAACTAACTACTACATAAGGTTTAATACAATACAATTTAAAGAACTAATTAGACGAGGTTCACTACAGTAATTACTACACAATGTTCACTCCAATAATTACTACACAATGCTCACTACAATAATTACTACACAGATTCACTACAATAATTACTACACAGGTCCACTACACCCCACAACCCTCGACCACTACACATAGGTTCAGTATACACAAGGCTGCCTAGGCTAAGTAAGACGGCCGCCCTCAGCGAATCAATACCTTACTGTGCTGGATACTGTTCCGTGTTGCTGCTGCTGTAGGTGGCCCTGGGTGTGGTCTGTGTACCCTGGGTGTGGTCTGTGTACCCTGGGTGTGGTCTGTGTACCCTGGGTGTGGTCTGTGTACCCTGGGTGTGGTCTGTGTACCCTGGGTGTGGTCTGTGTACCCTGGGTGTGGTCTGTGTACCCTGGGTGTGGCCTGTGTACCCTGGGTGTGGTCTGTGTACCCTGGGTGTGGTCTGTGTACCCTGGGTGTGGTCTGTGTACCCTGGGTGTGGCCTGTGTACCCTGGGTGTGGTCTGTGTACCCTGGGTGTGGTCTGTGTACCCTGGGTGTGGCCTGTGTACCCTGGGTGTGGTCTGTGTACCCTGGGTGTGGCCTGTGTACCCTGGGTGTGGTCTGTGTACCCTGGGTGTGGTCTATGTACCCTGGGTGTGGTCTGTGTTGCTGATGTGAGTTACCAGTGTTGTCTTATGTGTTGCTGATGTGAGTTACCAGTGATGTCTTATGTGTTGCTGATGTGAGTTACCAGTGATGTCTTATGTGTTGCTGATGTGAGTTACCAGTGTTGTCTTATGTGTTGCTGATGTGAGTTACCAGTGTTGTCTTATGTGTTGCTGATGTGAGTTACCAGTGTTGTCTTATGTGTTGCTGGTGTGAGTTACCAGTGTTGTCTTATGTGTTGCTGGTGTGAGTTACCAGTGTTGTCTTATGTGTTGCTGATGTGAGTTACCAGTGTTGTCTTATGTGTTGCTGATGTGAGTTACCAGTGTTGTCTTATGTGTTGCTGATGTGATACAGTGTGGTCTGTGTTGCTGATGTGAGTTACCAGTGTTGTCTTATGTGTTGCTGATGTGAGTTACCAGTGATGTCTTATGTGTTGCTGGTGTGAGTTACCAGTGTTGTCTTATGTGTTGCTGATGTGAGTTACCAGTGTTGTCTTATGTGTTGCTGATGTGAGTTACCAGTGTTGTCTTATGTGTTGCTGATGTGAGTTACCAGTGTTGTCTTATGTGTTGCTGATGTGAGTTACCAGTGATGTCTTATGTGTTGCTGGTGTGAGTTACCAGTGTTGTCTTATGTGTTGCTGATGTGAGTTACCAGTGTTGTCTTATGTGTTGCTGATGTGAGTTACCAGTGCTGTCTTATGTGTTGCTGGTGTGAGTTACCAGTGTTGTCTTATGTGTTGCTGATGTGAGTTACCAGTGTTGTCTTATGTGTTGCTGATGTGAGTTACCATGTTGTCTTATGTGTTGCTGATGTGAGTTACCAGTGATGTCTTATGTGTTGCTGGTGTGAGTTACCAGTGTTGTCTTATGTGTTGCTGATGTGAGTTACCAGTGTTGTCTTATGTGTTGCTGATGTGAGTTACCAGTGCTGTCTTATGTGTTGCTGGTGTGAGTTACCAGTGATGTCTTATGTGTTGCTGATGTGGTGGTAGAATGGTGTTGGTGATAGTGTGTGATGATGGTGGTAGTGTGGTAGTGGTGATGGTGATGAATATGGTGACAGCAGTGATGGTATAGGTGATGCAGGAGTGTGTGTGTGTGTGTACCGCCCCCACAGTTCACCCACACCACATCAAGACCCACACACCTCCCACACGCCTCCCACACACCTCCCACACGCCATTATACACTTACATATTAAACTAGATTCACAATTCAGAGAAAAAATCCAATATACTTTTAAAAAAATTTCATCACTATAGATGAAATATATAATATACCACATTAAGCTTCATATACCCAGCCACCGTAAACTATATTACCTAATTAAAGGTCAGAATTATAGGTATAATCATATAGTGTGAAATATAACACCTTTTTAACCCTTTGGTATAATTTAAAGATTAATTATGATAATATAACGTTATGATATATCTATAGCCTCACCTTCCACCCGCTGTTATACTCTTACGCTTAAATCTATCTCATAACATTAGGTTCATTCATAAATATTAAATGTTTACAATATTCATACACTGTTGAATGTAGTGGAAACATTTCAACATTATATTAACCACAAGGACGACATTACCGATGTATAACAAACAAACTAAAAATTAATTGACATTTGCATTTAAAATTTCGTTCATTCATAAAATTTCATGTCAGATTTTTGTTTAAAATATTCGTAAGTTTTGGCTTTAAATACTGAGGTAACAAATATACGCGAATTATTTATAAACAAATTATTTATTTTCAATATATAAAAACAAATTAATATTTACCCCTTGACTAAAAAATAATAGTTTTTTAATACATTTTTAATACTTTTCTCGTATTTTGACTTTGAATACAACCAAATACATTACAAAATACAATATAAAATTAACTAATAAACCAGGAACTAAATCAGGAAACCCAAATAAAGGTGAATAATGAATAAAATACGATAAAAAAGGAATAGGTTTAACTTGCAAAGAGAAGCAGAGGAGAGGAGTGTTGGAGGGAGACTCGTTGGGGTGTGGAGGGAAGCTCAGCACACGGATCAATAGCCAGGGTCACCTAGCCAGCGAGCCTCGTCCACCCGTGCCAAGGAGCCTTCCACAAGCCCCTGACACATTACCACACTATACCACACCACACCTCACTGTATCTCACTATACCTCACCACACCACACTATACCTCACCACATCACACTATACTTCGCCACACAACACCACACTTTACCACACCACACCACACTGTATCTCACTATACCTCACCACATCACACTATACTTCGCCACACAACACCACACTTTACCACACCACACCTCACCACACCACACTACACTATACCACACCACACCTCACCACACAACACTACACTATACCACACTACACCTCACCACACCACACACCACAATGTATCTCATCACACCACACTATACCTCACCACATCACACTATACTTCGCCACACTACACCACACTGTATCTCACTACACTACACTATATACACTACCCCTCTATCCTGTCCTGTCGTGTGACAATATGTTGTAGTTTAATATTTTACACACACACACACACACACACACACACACACACACACACACACAGAAATATAGAAAGTAAGCATAGACAGACTTACACACACACACACACACACACACACACACACACACAGAAATATAGAAAGTAAGCATAGACAGACTTACACACACACACACACACACACACACACACACACAGAAATATAGAAAGTAAGCATAGACAGACACACACACACACACACACACACACACACACACACACACACACACACACACACAGTTTCAGGATAAAGGCATCACTTCACCCTAGTTATGCCGGCCAATATAAGGGTTATGCCGAGACTGGAGGCGGGCATCATCCTTCCACCCTGTGTCTGTCTGTCTGTGTATGTATGTGTCTGTGAGTGTGTTTGTATGTGCAGGTGAATGTGTGTGAATGGTATGTATGTATGTATGTACTGTATGTATGTATGTATGTATGCATGTATGTATGTATGTAGACTTATCTTCCTCAGCTACCATCAATTATCAATATTCATCATCAAATACTCCCAATTATCACTAATTATCATCAATCATCACTAATTATCATCAATCACCACCAATTACCATCATCAAATATAACCAATCACCACCAATTATCTTCAATCACTATTACTTGTCATCAATCACCAATTATGGTCATCAATTATCACCAGGTATCATGAGTCTTTAACATCAATAACGTCATCAATACAGGTATGAGATAGAGAGACAGGAGGGAGATAGTGGAGAGAGGAGAGAGAGGGAGAGGAGTGAGGTAGAGAGAGGGAGAGACAGGAGGGAGAGACAGGAGGGAAAGAGAGGGAGAGAAAGAGAGAGGGAGAAAAATAGTGTGTGTGGTAGAGCAGTGGACGCCAGCCCAGGTCGCCCTGAGGCCTGTGAGGGGAGGTCCCGCACCATCACCTCCAACACGGCCTCAACCTCACCATACACCCTCACTATACACCCTCACTATACACCCTCACCATACACCCTCACTATAAACCCTCACCACATACACACCATCTACACCCTCTCTATACACACTCACTATACACACCATAAACACGGGCTTTACTGCACCATACACCCTCACCATACACTATACATCCTCACTATACACACACAGGTTAAAAAGTGAGTCAATTACAGTAAATATAAACAAAATCACTACATAAATATACACAATTAAACTAAATGATCTATGTAGAAAACGAAAACTGACTGAATATTTTAACAGCCACCTGTACAGGTGAGTACAGGTGAGAGTAGGTGTGAGTAGGTGAGTACAGATTAGAGTGGGTGAGTCCAGGTGAGAGTAGGTGAGAGTAGGTGAGTACAGGTGAGAGCAGGTGTGAGTAGGTGAGAACAGGTGAGAGTAGGTGTGATTAGGTGAGTACAGGTGAGAGTAGGTGAGTCCAGGTGAGAGTAGGTGAGTACAGGTGAGAGCAGGTGTGATTAGGTGAGAACAGGTGAGAGTAGGTGTGAGTAGGTGAGTACAGGTGAGAACAGGTGAGAGCAGGTGTGAGTAGGTGAGTACAGGTGAGAGCAGGTGTGAGTAGGTGAGTACAGGTGAGAGCAGGTGTGAGTAGGTGAGTACAGGTGAGAGCAGGTGTGAGTAGGTGAGTACAGGTGAGAGTGGGTGTGAGTAGGTGAGTACAGGTGAGAGCAGGTGTGAGTAGGTGAGTACAGGTGAGAGCAGGTGTGAGTAGGTGAGTACAGGTGAGAGTAGGTGAGTACAGGTGAGAGTAGGTGAGTCCAGGTGAGAGTAGGTGAGTCCAGGTGAGAGTAGGTGAGTACAGGAGAGAGGAGGTGAGTACAGGTGAGAGTAGGTGAGTACAGGTGAGAGTAGGTGAGTACAGGTGAGAGTAGGTGAGTACAGGTGAGAGTGGGTGTGAGTAGGTGAGAACAGGTGAGAGTAGGTGAGTACAGGTGAGAGTAGGTGAGTACAGGTGAGAGTAGGTGAGTACAGGTGAGAGTAGGTGAGTACAGGTGAGAGTGGGTGTGAGTAGGTGAGAGTAGGTGAGTACAGGTGAGATTGGGTGAGTACAGGTGAGAGGAGGTGAGTACAGGTGAGAGTAGGTGAGTACAGGTGAGAGTAGGTGAGTACAGGTGAGAGGAGGTGTGAGTAGGTGAGTACAGGTGAGAGTAGGTGAGAGTAGGTGGGTACAGGTGAGAGTAGGTGAGTACAGGTGAGAGGTGTGAGTAGGTGAGAGTAGGTGAGAGAGAAAGGTAATTAACCAAGAGGCATAGACTACATCCCGGACTAATGCTCTCGTTTGGTCAGGTCAGGATAGGTCAGATCAGGTTAGGTCAGATCAGGTTAGGTTAAGTTGAACAAGAATCATAAACTCCGGGGGTGCAGTGAGAAACCCGTGGAGTAAGCGGGCCAAGGTGGAGTGGTGAGCTAGTGATGTGAGTTGGCCGAGAGAGAGAGAGAGAGAGAGAGAGAGAGAGAGAGAGAGAGAGAGAGAGAGAGAGAGAGAGAGAGAGAGAGAGAGAGAGAGAGAGAGAGAGCATCCCTCAGTTAGGTATGACAGTCCAAGTGTTAACTAATACAACTTATTTCTGTATCATTATGTATGGAAGAGCGTTCATACAGCTAACGAATGTTGCTAAAAAAGTGCATAAAATATCAATGTCCAGATAACTAAATGCAAAGCTAAAAATATTTATCAGTTAAAAAAAATAGCTGAGGTAAAACAAAAAACGAGTCTGGCAGTCATAGGGATACTGACGCTCCTAAAAACAGATACCCACTAAGGAAATACAATATCTCACTAGCCTTCAGCTATAAGCAACAGAGACACACACACACAGACCAGCTGCCGATTTAATTGAATAATTACACCTTCTGTCACTCACTGCCAGCGAGCAAATCACTCAGCCTCGCTCACCAAGACTTCATGAATAATTTAATTTTTAATCTAATTATTGTTTTATTTCCTTTGTTATATCGTCACTGTACCTAACATAACCTAACCTAACCAAACCTAACCAAGCCAAACCTAACTTAACCTAACCTTGCCAAACCAAACCAAAGCTAACCAAACCTAACCAAGCCAAACCTAACTTAACCTAACCTTGCCAAACCTAACCAAACCTAACCCAACCTAACCAAATATAATCTAACCAAACCAAACTAAACAAAACCTAACGAAACCTAATCCTGTGAAACCTTTACATGTAACCAATTTTAAGTCTAATTCATAATAGTCTTCACAAAATCCAGTTGAAAATTCGCATTATAACCACATCACTAATTAAGACGAGACACAGGTAAGTTGTTCTGCCTCATACCTGAGCACTATAACCACATCACTAATTAAGACAGACACAGGTAAGTTGTTCTGCCTCATACCTGAGCACTATAACCACATCACTAATTAAGACAGACACAGGTAAGTTGTTCTGCCTCATACCTGAGTTAGTCTTGGTATTTCTTATTAATACACAACTATAGAATTCTGTTCCTGTATCATATATTAACTGAGGTGGTTAAGAATTGTAATGTATTTATAACAACGTCGATGGGGTTAAATGAGAGTCAGTGTATGTATGTATGTATGTATGTATGTATGTATGTATAATGATTCAATAACAAAATACACCAATACTCATCAGATACAGGTGTATTATAAGCTAACTCATACAACTTCTGGATCAACTCTGTATTTTGGAGAGGTCAAAAGGTCAGAGTTGGGTTAATGGTCATCAGTTAGCGTGAGTTGATCTCTTACTTGAGTTCAATCTAGTTTTAGTTCTTAATTACCACGTGCAACACCTGGCCGGGGGGGGGGGGGTCAATGACTTTTGGCCCCTCTACATGTTGCGCACACACACACACACACACACACACACACAAACACACACACACACACACTACTACATACAGTACACACACACACACACACACACACTTTACCACACGCATTTTTACCTGCCCAGCGCCAAATGATTCACCTCCACCTAACAAGCAAAACAATTAACAGGTAGGTTGAGAGATGCAACTAAAAGGTCCTACATTAATTAGGCTAAAGTTCACATCAACAGGTAGACATTAAAAGTGCAGTAACCACGTTAATACATGTACATCTAGTAGCGCGTCCCGAGCCAAGCGTGGAGACCTGATTAAAATACTAATTAGCGCGCGCAGGTAATTGAACAATGTAATTAAGCAGGTGATAGTCGTCAAGGAAGGGGAGGAGGGGGGGGGGGGCAGGAACAGGTTGTATGGTGAAGCCCCCTGGTGGATGGTTAGGTTAGGGGAGGTTAGGTTAGGTTAGGTTAGGTTAGGAGGTTAGGTTAGGTTAGGTTTGGTTAGGGGAGGTTAGGTTAGGTTAGGTTAGGTTAGGGGAGGTTAGGTTAGGTTATGTTAGGTTAGGGGAGGTTAGGTTAGGTTATGTTAGGTTAGGGGAGGTAAAAATAATAAAAACGCCATTAAAGGTAGCCTGAACTCCTCCCTGCGCCATAGTAAATGTTCACGACGCCATAATCTCGTCCGTCGCTCATAAAAAAAGTTGATTATTTACACCGTAGAAAATGTTACCATGAAATACAAGTCTACAAAAGTTTATTGTTATTCTATTGTTTTTGTTTTGTGTTTCTGTCTATATTTCCAGGGGCGGCGAGGGCGGTGGAAGAGAGGAGGAGGAGATGAAGAGGGAAGAGAGGAGGAGATGAAGAGGGAAGAGGGAAGAGAGGAGGAGATGAAGAGGGAAGAGAGGAGGAGAATGAAGAGGGGAGAGGGAAGAGAGGAGGAGATGAAGAGGGAAGAGAGGAGGAGATGAAGAGGGAAGAGGGAAGAGAGGAGGAGATGAAGAGGAAAGAGAGGAGGAGGAGATGAAGAGGGAAGAGAGGAGGAGATGAAGAGGGGAGAGGGAAGAGAGGAAGAGGGAAGAGGGAAGAGAGGAGGAGATGAAGAGGGAAGAGAGGAGGAGATAATACTGAACCACAATAGTACAATAACCACCACCACCACCACCACCACCACCACACCCAGATGAATAAAACATGAATAAATAAATAAAAAATTCATGAATACTCAATAATACACAAATCATACAATGACAAGTTATGAGTCATATGTATTAATGGAATAAGTGAGTACTGATGTATAGCGATATATAGTAACAGTATATGTAAAGGTCTTTATATATAATGTATAGTTCTGTCCCTTTAAAATGATATATAATTAATGTGTATATCTTAATGTAGTTTTGGTGGAGTGGATAGAGTGTTCATTTATGGCCTTAAGAGTCGCTGGTTCAAGAAGGTAAAGCGAGACCACACACACACACACACACCCACTCATGCACACCCCCACACACACCCCCACACGCACCCCCACATACATCCAAACACCCACCTACCCCTCCAACATACATCCCCCACCCTCCCACCCACCCACACCCCCACACGCTACCCCCACATACATCCAAACACCCACCTACCCCTCCAACATACATCCCCCACCCTCCCACCCACACACCCCCCCCACACGCTACCCCCACATACATCCAAACACCCACCTACCCCTCCAACATACATCCCCCACCCTCCCACCCACACCCCCACCCACACACCCACCCCACCCTTCAGAAATATTAACTAGTGCCGATAAATCTTACGTATAGAAAAGTTGCCATCAAAGACAAGAGGATTACAGGCTTATGACATAGGCCGTCATCCCTCCTGTAATTACCAGACACTTGAAGGCTTACAAAGTTTGAGGAGGTCTGGGTTCCCTCCCTCGGGAGTTTGTGGCTGGAGTGTGACAAAGTTAATCCCAAAGTTATGGACAAATATTTCTGGAGTTTGGGTGACTTACGGAGCGTCTGTGTCATAAATTGTTGGTGATTTACGGAGCTTCTCTGTCATAAATTGTTGGTGATTTACGGAGCGTCTGTCATAAATTGTTGGTGATTTACGGAGCGTCTCTGTCATAAATTGTTGGTGATTTACGGAGCGTCTGTCATAAATTGTTGGTGATTTACGGAGCGTCTCTGTCATAAATTGTTAGTTGGTGATTTAAGTTATATCTCTAATAGTAAGTTAGTTATTTAAGTAACGTCTCTAATAGTAAGTTAGTTATTTAAGTAAAGTCTCTAATAGTAAGTTAGTTATTTAAGTAACGTCTCAAATTAACAGTTAGTTATTTAAGTAGGCTCTTAGTGTCATTAATTGCCTACGATAGCTTAAAGTTTTTTCGGCCATTATATTTTTACCCCAAATAAACTATTGAGACATATATCTTTTTTCACCTTCAATTTACCTTTAATTAGTGGCTCTAAATACACCTTCAGTACAGGTGACCAGGTGAAGACTTTCCTCACTTAATCCTAATTTAAACTTTAATCGTACTAATTATACTTGGCTGTGAGGCATTATGGGTAAAATAACACTAATTAGACTTACGTAGGAGACTAATTACCTACATAAACTGATGGACTATTTAATTATATCAACTTA
The DNA here is from genome assembly GCA_958450375.1 of Homarus gammarus. Taxonomy (NCBI): domain Eukaryota; kingdom Metazoa; phylum Arthropoda; class Malacostraca; order Decapoda; family Nephropidae; genus Homarus; species Homarus gammarus. The sequence continues at coordinate 1,560,467 of CAUDMG010004131.1, read as the reverse complement.
TTAGTGTGTAATTTATTCACACACACACACACACACACACCTTAACTCATAAAATCATATCGAAATATACACAACCCGGAAAAAAATGTATATAAATGTATATATATCCAAGTCATATACATCAAATCCATCATCATGTTTATGTAAATTATATAAATCTTTTGTATATATTGGCTTGAATATCCATATCCTTACGAGGGTATAAGCTTGGCATATCCACCACTGATAATAACTCCTATATCCACCACTGATAATAACTCCTATATCCACCACCGGGAAATATACAGGGTGATGCAAAAGTAATTATAAAAATGCATAAATTTATTCATCCAAAAATAAATAAATAAATAAAAGTTGTCCAATATCACGAACTATTAAAAATGTCTCCCCCCCCTTTTTTTTTTTCATCACATAAATACATTAGTTTTTATTCACCGTCAGAGCGTATGTCATATTTTTAGTAATTTGATGTAGTAAAGTGCGTTGTTGTAAAGTGCGTTGTAGTAAAGTGCGTTGTTGTAAAGTGCGTTGTAGTAAAGTGCGTTGTTGTAAAGTGCGTTGTAGTAAAGTGCGTTGTTGTAAAGTGCGTTGTAGTAAAGTGCGTTGTTGTAAAGTGGGTTGTAGTAAAGTGCGTTGTTGTAAAGTGCGTTGTAGTAAAGTGCGTTGTTGTAAAGTGCGTTGTAGTAAAGTGTGGTGTAGTAAAGTGCGTTGTTGTAAAGTGTGGTGTAGTAAAGTGCGTTGTTGTAAAGTGTGGTGTAGCAAAGTGTGGTGTAGTAAAGTGTGGTGTAGTAAAGTGCGTTGTAGTAAAGTGTGGTGTAGTAAAGTGCGTTGTTGTAAAGTGTGGTGTAGCAAAGTGTGGTGTAGTAAAGTGTGGTGTAGTAAAGTGTGGTGTAGTAAAGTGTGCTGTAGTAAAGTGTGGTGTAGTAAAGTGTGGTGTAGTAAAGTGCGTTGTAGTAAAGTGCGTTTTAGTAAAGTAAGTTAGGAGAGGTTAGGTCAGGTTGCGGTGATTAACCTTCAAATATAATAAACAGGTGAGTCTACTCTTCAGGTGATCATCATGTTATGGAGAGAGAGAGAGAGAGAGAGAGAGAGAGAGAGAGAGAGAGAGAGAGAGAGAGAGAGAGAGAGAGAGATCCTGCATGCCTCTATCCTTCGCCTCTGTGTTCACATTCTGCACCGTCATTCTCGTCCATGTCATAGCATTCTCTTAGAGACTTAAGTAGAAAAATATCATCCAGGTTAGGTTAGGTTAGGTTAGGTTAGGTTAGGTTAGGTATTAATACAGACTTTGACTCACGGATGATTAGGCATTAATATCAACCAGTGAAGACTAGATTCAGTTTAACCTCAGGTCTTAAGCGTAAATCTGATGCCATTTTGTCAGATTTTATATTCAGAGTTAAGACGAAAATCTGACTTAAGAGTTTCAAAATGGCTGACAGGTAACAAATAGCCATCAATCAGGGTATCATTATCAAGTCTGAGGGTTGGCGACTACTGCCCACTTTCGCTAAACATTTCCAGGGTGTTATTATACAGTACAGCCCTCCCAGTCTCTGCCTTCCCTGGCCCTCCTACCCTTAATTTTGTCCATTAATATTTCTACCATTATTCCCTCACCCCTAATAATTCTACCATTATTCCCTCATCCCTAATATTTCTACCATTATTCCCTCACCCCTAATATTTCTACCATTATTCCCTCACCCCTAATATTTCTACCATTATTCCCTCACCCCTAATATTTCTACCATTATTCCCTCACCCCTAATATTTCTACCATTATTCCCTCATCCCTAATATTTCTACCATTATTCCCTCATCCCTAATATTTCTACCATTATTCCCTCATCCCTAATGGTCAAGGTGTACACTTTACCTTAACCTGTATGTACTGTTTCTCTCTCGGTCATTTAACCTGGCGATTATAACACAAACCCGAGACACAAGGCGACCACAACCCTGCCACTTATAACGAAGACGAAAATTATCATGTCTCCTATCTATTAACTTTCTCCAATGTCAGATACTACTACTATTACTACTACTATTACTACTACTATTATTACTCCTTTCTGCCTACTAACCTCACCACATATTCTGATAACAATAACCGGAAGTAAAGACCATTAATTACTGCACTGTGAATGGCGCAATAGTGTAGAAAGTCTTAATGTTCCTGACGCCATCATGTGAACCTCGCGAATCACCCGGCAAAGGAACTATTGTACAGCCACGAATACAAGTCATTTTACACGCCTGAGACTCCGAATTGCTAGAACGAGTCTCGGAACTGCTAGAACGAGTCTCTGAATTGCTAGAACGAGTCTCTGAATTGCTAGAACGAGTCTCTGTATTGCTAGAACGAGTCTCTGAATTGCTAGAACGAGTCTCTGAACCGATGAAACGAGTCTCCGCACTACTTGTATATACGTAAGATGGCGCTGTATTGTCTCATTTAGGTTTGATACAGGTTCGATCAGATGCCAAAGTGAACTTTTGGTAGTACACAACTCATTTCCATCCACGTATTATGTACTAAAGGTTCCGGACACCCAAATGTACAGTACCCTTTCACTAGTACGTCTACAGGGGCTCGTCAGGTTAGGTGCAGTGTGGCAACGCTGTGTTTGTTTACATTCAACAGAAGGAAACTCACAATAGTAAACACACTATGGAATAAAAGTAAAACAATATTAAAACAAATATCTCAGAGATAATGATTTATGGGGTGTTTATATGACGAGCCCCTGTAAACGCACAAGTGAAGGGGACTGTACCTAGGCTATATGACGAGCCCCTGTAAACGCACAAGTGAAGGGGACTGTACCTTATATCATAACCACGAGGTAGAGTTACTTATCATAAGGACAAAAGATATTATAGAAAGCACAAGAACTTAATTTTGTTTATCCTACACCTTTACCTGAAAACATATGTAATTAATATCTCAGGTGTGTATCAGTTCGAGTAGATAACAACACACACAGAGAAGATAATATTTCCCTTATATTCGAGCTAAGTGGAACCTTAATGCACACACACACACACACACACACACACACACACACACACACACACACACACAGACAAGATATACGACTGCTGAAGTGATGTGATCGAAAATAATTATGTCACAATTCATGGCAGCTAAAGTTTACTGAACATTACTGATCACAGCCAATCAGGATATACAGCACAGCCAATCAGGATATCCAACAGACAGGTAAGACACTCAGGATCGATCAATATATCACGCTGGCTTTCACCTTGTGGTAGGTAATGATGGAAGAGGGAAGGGATTCACTACCAACCCAAAGCCGCTTAACTCATGATAAACATCTATCTCCTACCTGTTCACCCTTACCTCGCCCTTCACCCTTATATCACCCTTCACCCTTATGTCACCCTTCACCCTTATGTCACCCTTCACCCTTGTCACCCTTCACTCTTATGGCACCCTTCATCATCCACCAATATCACCCTTCACCCTTCACCCTTATGGCACCCTTCATCATCCACCAATATCACCCTTCACCCTTATGTCACCCTTCACCCTTCAATCACTAAACTTACTCCCTGTTTAGTAGGAACAAAGGAACAACTTTATCCCGTAATAGCCAATAGTTGTTATCTTGCCTAAAGACCTACTAAAGGGTACGTGGTTAACGGTCGTAATAGTTAAACACAAATACAAATGTTACGAGTATATAATGCCTCCGGGAACAGGTATGCCACCACCCTCCGGGAACAGGTATGCCACCACCCTCCGGGAACAGGTATACCACCACCCTCCGTGAGCAGGTGTGTACTTCCTCCGTGAGCATGAGCATGTGTGTACTTCCTCCGTGAGCAAGTGTGTACATCCTCCGTGAGCAGGTTGTACATCCTCCGTGAGCAGGTGTGTACATCCTCCGTGAGCAGGTGTGTACATCCTCCGTGAGCAGGTGTGTACATCCTCCGTGAGCAGGTGTGTCCGTCTTCCTGAAGCTAATGACAGTCTCAACCGGTCTTCCAATATCTTCACTCACTTCTCTCAGACCACAAAGGTGAACATCTCGTGACTAACACATGAACAACACATGAATCAATGCCTCAATAAAGTGGGTACTAGTTGTCCATATGGCTCCCAGTCCTGGTAGACCTGACCTGACCTGACCTGACCTAACCTAACCTAACCTAACCCCCAATCTCGTATAATTCAATGTCTTAAGGTTGCTGCTGAGTCTACTCGGTCCACAGTCCAAATTGTCTTTAATCCAAATGGGTCCCCAGTCGTAATGATTACACCAGGGACGGCTGAGGCATCTTAAGACTGGGGGGCCCTCAACTTATGACCTGGAACACAGGGGCCCCCAACTTATGATCTGGAACACAGGGGCCCCCAACTTATGATCTGGAACACAGGGGCCCCCAACTTATGATCTGGAACACAGAGGCCCTCAACTTATGATCTGGAACACAGGAGCCCCCAACTTATGATCTGGAACACAGGGGCCCCCAACTTATGATCTGGAACACAGGGGCCCCCAACTTATGATCTGGAACACAGGGGCCCCCAACTTATGATCTGGAACACAGGGGCCCCCAACTTATGATCTGGAACACAGGGGCCCCCAACTTATGATCTGGAACACCTTAGTCTACCCCAATACTTAAAAGAAAAAGTTGGACTTGTTCCGTCAATCATCAAGCACAGCCTTAGTGGTGAAGGTGGAGCATTATGAGGACAAGGTGGAGCATTATGAGGACAAGGTGGAGCATTATGAGGACAAGGTGGAGCATTATGAGGACAAGGTGGAGCATTACGAGGACAAGGTGGAGCATTATGAGGACAAGGTGGATAATTATGAGGACAAGGTGGATAATTACGAGGACAAGGTGGATAATTACGAGGACAAGGTGGAGCATTATGAGGACAAGGTGGAGCATTATGAGGACAAGGTGGAGCATTATGAGGACAAGGTGGATAATTACGAGGACAAGGTGGAGCATTATGAGGACAAGGTGGAGCATTATGAGGACAAGGTGGAGCATTACGAGGACAAGGTAGAGGACGACAATGGTGCCCCTGGAGCAGAGTAAAGTGTACTATATACCTGTCCTCTCACTCCCTCCCCACCTGAAGTATAAGTCCGTCTCCCCTTGTTCGTCACAGTCACTCGCCTGATAATGTTTACCAGTTGGGGGCGCGAGTCTTCCTAAACGGTGAGTCTACAGTCGATGGTGTTAAGTTTATCCAATGATTAATCGTCTTTTACGTTTACTGGAAGATTATTGGTTAATGTGGAGGACTGAGGAAGACCGAAGAAGACTAGCATCGTACATGAGGCAGCCCCCGACAATCCATCAGTCCCCCTCACTCTTTATCTTAGCCCCTCCGGCCCCCGCTACAGTGAACTTCTCTTCCCTACCCAATATAGTGATTCCCCTCGCCCTGGCTGGCATGCTAAGGTCTCCCCTCACCCTAGGCACCAACACAACCCGTCCTCCTCTTAGCTCCAGCACCGGTCTCCAGGTCTGTGTTGACGAGAGGTCTCCTAGAAGCTAAGTATGATGAATATTCCTGAAGGCTGTAGAGTCAACCTGGATTATAACACTGTAGGATGGTGCACGGGCCTCTCTCCCTCCTGCTGACGGTACACCCTCACTCACTCCCTCCTGCTGACGGTACACCCTCACTCTCTCCCTCCTGCTGACGGTACACCCTCACTCTCTCCCTCCTGCTGACGGTACACCCTCACTCACTCCCTCCTGCTGACGGTACACCCTCACTCTCTCCCTCCTGCTGACGGTACACCCTCACTCTCTCCCTCCTGCTGACGGTACACCCTCACTCTCTCCCTCCTGCTGACGGTACACCCTCACTCTCTCCCTCCTGCTGACGGTACACCCTCACTCTCTCCCTCCTGCTGACGGTACACCCTCACTCTCTCCCTCCTGCTGACACACACACTGGGGTTCCATTCTCTCCGGTCTCTTCTCTGTTGCATGTTTCACCTTCCTGACAACACTCTACGCTGACTGTATCATATAGTATAGTGTACAGGTGAGAGACCTAACCTAACCTAACCTAACCTAACCTAACCTAACCCAACCTAACCTAACCCAACCCAACCTAACCTAACCTATCCTAACCTAACCTAACCTAACCTAACCCAACCTAACCTAACCCAACCCAACCTAACCTAACCTAACCTAACCTAACCCAACCTAACCTAACCTAACCTAACCTAACCCAACCTAACCTAACCTAACCTATCCTAACCTAACCTAACCTAACCTAACCTAACCTAACGTTAAAGATGACATATTATGAAGGTATAAAACAATGGTTGGGATATACTTGGTATGTTTAATGCTAATATACAAGATATACCTCCTGTGTATACCAACAAAAAACATGTGTATACTTTATGTATGAATCGATATATACATAATCTATACTAATACTCGGCGCTTGAAATTTAAGTGAAATTTAAATAACGTTTCTATTCCAGTGATTTTTTCTTGTTAGACGGGGAGAGAGGGAGAGGAAGAGGAAGAGGAAGAGGAGGAAGAGGAAGAGGAGGAAGAGGAGGAGGAAGAAGAGGAGGGAAGAGGGAAGAGAAGAAGAAAGGAAGAAGAGGAGGAGGAGGAGGAGGAAGAGGAGGAGCAAGATGAGGAAGATGTGGAAGAGGAGAGGAAAAAGAGGAAGAGGAAGAAGAGGAAGAAGAAGACCCTCCTCAGAGAAAACAAGAGGAGCTGGGTTCTTCCCCCTGCTGGAGTGAAACATTGATGTTGGCTGAGGGGCGGGGCGAGGGGACACACACACACACACACACACACACACACACACACACACACACACACACACGGGGGATGAGGAGGGGAGGGTAAGGCCAGTGGAATGGGCGGAAGAGCGACGGACGGAGAGTGAAAGGGAGAGGGAGGGAGAGGGAGGGAGAGAGGGAGAGAAAGAGTGAGAGGACAAGAAAGGGGAGGAGAGAAGCGAGTGCTGGAGGTGATGGAAAATACAAATTGAACGATGGGGAGACAAGACGGACACGGAGGAGGAGGAAGAGGAGGAGGCGAGGAGGAGGAGGAGTAATAGTAGGAGGAAGAGGAGGAGGAGGAAGAGGAGGAGGCGAGGAGGAGGAGGAGTAATAGTAGGAGGAAGAGGAGGAGGAGGAAGAGGAGGAGGCGAGGAGGAGGAGGAGTAATAGTAGGAGGAAGAGGAGGAGGAGTAATAGTAGGAGGAAGAGGAGGAGGAGGAGTAATAGTAGGAGGAAGAGGAGGAGGAGTAATAGTAGGAGGAAGAGGAGGAGGAGGAGTAATAGTAGGAGGAAGAGGAGGAGGAGTAATAGTAGGAGGAAGAGGAGGAGGAGGAGGAGGAGGCGAGGAGGAGGAGTAATAGTAGGAGGAAGAGGAGGAGGAGGAGAAGGAGGAGGCGAGGAGGAGGAGGAGTAATAGTAGGAGGAAGAGGAGGAGGAGAAAGAGGAGGAGGAAGAGGAGGAGGAGTAATAGTAGGAGGAAGAGGAGGAGGAGTAATAGTAGGAGGAAGAGGAGGAGGAGGAGGAGGAGGCGAGGAGGAGGAGTAATAGTAGGAGGAAGAGGAGGAGGAGGAGGAGGAGGAGGCGAGGAGGAGGAAGAGGAGGAGGAGAAAGAGTAGTAGTAGTAAAGGAGAAAAAGAGGAAAGAGGGAAGGTGAAGAGGAGGAAAAACGAAGAACATAATAGAGAAATGGATAAACAGAGAGATGAGAAGACAAAGAAATAGGGAAGAGAGGAGAAGAGAGAGGAAGAGAAAGGAAGAGAGGTGAAGAGAGAGGAATGCCACACGAGGTGCTATTGGCTCTCTCTCTCTCTCTCTCTCTCCCTACTCCCAAATTCTACCTTAATCCCATTCCTACTATGCCCTTTCACCTCTCCAACCACCTGTCCTTCTCTCAGTGTTACCTTGGTACTCCTATCATGGCACTGCTACCTT
>CAUDMG010004131.1:1537500-1550000 GCA_958450375.1 Homarus gammarus | reverse complement strand
TCTCTCTCTCTCTCTCTCTCTCTTTTATAATCTATTCTTCCTTCTTTTCCATCACTTCACCCTCACCCACCCTCCCTCACCCTCCCTCCCTCCCTCACTTCACCCTCACCCTCACCCTCCCTCCCTCACTTCACCGTCACCCTCCCTCCCTCACTTCACCCTCCCTCCCTCACCCTCCCTCCCTCACTTCACCCTCCCTCCCTCACTTCACCCTCACCCACTCCTCCCTATTCCCCCTCCTTCTTCCCCTCAGTTGATCATCGTTATCAGGTCTCACCAGCCCTCATACACCTCGGCCTGAGAGAGAGAGAGAGGAGGTAAGGAGGGGAGAAATAGGGAGGTAAGGGGAGAAATGGGGAGGTAAGGAGGGGAGAAATAGGGAGGTAAGGAGGGGAGAAATGGGGAGGTAAGGGGAGAAATGGGGAGGTAAGGAGGGGAGAAATGGGGAGGTAAGGGGAGAAATGGGGAGGTAAGGAGGGGAGAAATGGGGAGGTAAGGAGGGGAGAAATGGGAGGGAAAATAGGGGGGAAATGGGAGGGGAAGGGAAGGAGAGAAAAAGGAGAGAATGGAGAAGAGAGGAAGGGAGGAGAGGGGAATAGGAAGAGGATGGCACGTAAGGAAGATAAGAGATAATGGGAGAAGAGCGGAAGGTGAGAAGAGGAAGAAGATGGAACAGAAGGGAGGTAGAAGGAAAGGAAAGAACACGAAAGGGAAGGGGGAAAAAGAGGGGAAATAATGGACAAGGAAGGGGAAAAACGCCACACCCCTCACACTAAAACTCCAACATTCTCAAATTACCGTAAGTTACATTTCCTCGCCGCTGGTATTAACAGAGCGCATCTACTAAACACGGTAGAGTCTCAGCGCTGTGTGGAGGCCATTTTGATTACCGTGTGTGTGTGGGGGGGGGGGGGGGGGGCAGAAGGGAGGCTTTATTGACGAAGATTCTGTGAGTCTGTTTCCTCTCATAACTACTGGGGTGACAAGCGAATATAAGCCTTAATGAGTCTTGGGGTAATGACGAAATTTTATGTATGATGAAACTTCTGTGGGTCAAATTTTTCCCCTAATATTCAGTAAGCTTAAGTAGTTAGGATCGAGTCTCGGTGTAATTTCGACGCCATTTTGCTTGCCACTAAGATTATGCCAGTATATTTTTTCTCCTAACTGTTGCCAAGTAAACGTAACTAGTTAAGGTTTAGTTACTGTCGCGTCTTTGTTTAACCACAATATCAGACGTAATTAGTTAAGGTAGAGTCTCTAACCTCACTACCAATTTAAGAGGTATTTTTTTATAGTTTATCTTAAGTCAGGCAGTAAGACACATCCTCACATCTCAAGTTACGACTATCTTAAGTCAGGCAGTAAGACACATCCTCACATCTCAAGTTACAACTATCTTAAGTCAGGCAGTAAGACACATCCTCACATCTCAAGTTACGACTATCTTAAGTCAGGCAGTAAGACACATCCTCACATCTCAAGTTACGACTATCTTAAGTCAGGCAGTAAGACACATCCTCACATCTCAAGTTACAACTATCTTAAGTCAGGCAGTAAGACACATCCTCACATCTCAAGTTACAACTATCTTAAGTCAGGCAGTAAGACACATCCTCACATCTCAAGTTACGACTATCTTAAGTCAGGCAGTAAGACACATCCTCACATCTCAAGTTACGACTATCTTAAGTCAGGCAGTAAGACACATCCTCACATCTCAAGTTACGACTATCTTAAGTCAGGCAGTAAGACACATCCTCACATCTCAAGTTACGACTAAAAAAAAGTCCCCTACGATGTTTTGACAATCCCAGAGTGACGAGTCCCTAGGCCGGGTGGGTGAGCCAGGGAGAGCGAAGCAGCCAAGTCTATTTTAGGACCGGAGCTTTCAATGTTTTTCAAAGTTTGTTTTACTCTTACGCGATGTTTGTCCTGAAGGAGGGATTCTGTCTTCCTGCTGGAGGAGGAGGAGGAGGAAGAGGAAGAGGAGGAGGAAGAGTAGGGGGAGGGGGAGGAGGAGGAGGAGTCCATCTCGTTTATTTATTTCTGCAAGTTTGAGTTTTGGGTCAATTGTGTTTTCTTACCTGTCCTTGTGTTACTGTCCTCGTGTTACCTGTCTTTGTGTTTCTGTCCTCGTGTAACTGTCCTCGTGTTACCTGTCTTTGTGTTTCTGTCCTCGTGTAACTGTCCTCGTGTTACCTGTCCTCGTGTTACTGTCCTCGTGTTACCTATCCTCCTGTTACCTGTCCTTGTGTTACTGTCCTCGTGTTACCTGTCCTTGTGTTACTGTCCTCATGTTACTGTCCTCGTATTACATGTCCTCGTGATTTGTCTTACCTGTTGTAATGTTACCTGTCGTCAGTAGCCTATAGATATTCTACTATTCCGGGTATGTATGTATGTATGTATGTATATATGTATGTATGTATGTATGTATGTATGTATGTATGTATGCATGTATGTTTGTATGGCGGTAAAGAATTTCTCTTTTAACCATTCAACAACATAATTTCTTGCCCATCATTACGCCATCTTTACGCCAGGTATAATACCCACCGCCTAATATCATTCTCTCAGGTGATATCGGTATTAAATAGGTCTTTGTATTGCGTATCAATGCGTAACAGGTCTTGATATTTTCTTTGTATACGCATCAAGGTAAAAACACCGTCTTTTCCAGGTGATTGTTTAAAGCTAATTAATCCTCTTACCTGCCTTAATTAACTTATGATTTTTACTGAAAGGTTTAGGGTGGGAGGTGAGTGAGTTGTGTGTGTACAGTTTAGTCACAGAATAAATATATCTCTACAGTGGAGAAAAATATCTCTACCTGATAATTAATAAAACATTGAAATCAATAAGACTCTTAATTACTTTATTTTACAAACACCCGAAGAATCTCCACCCCAAACCTTAACCTACCCAAACCTTAACCTACCCAAACCTTAACCTACCCAAACATTAACCTATCCAAACTTAACCTAACCTAACCTAAAGAAGCGTCCACAGGTGCCTACATTTTGTCGCCAACATGTGATCGACAAGACGAAATGCGGCACAGGGTTCCGACTGGCCGCTGCGTGCACTAGATCACATGTAAGCGACAAAATGTACGCACGCTAACCTAACCTGACCAAACGCTAACCTAACCAGACCCAACTTAACCTAACCTGGCCCAACTTAACCTAACCTAACCAAACGCTAACCTAACTTGACCCAACCTACCCTAACCTGACCTAATCCAAACTTAACTGTTATTAGAGTGCGTGTAATGGCTGGAACTGTTATTAGAGTGCGGAGATGGACGTAGAGAAGACTGAAGAACACACACACACACACACACACACACACACACACACACACACACACACGTCTGTACGTATGTTATCAAGAGACTACCTTTTCATAGATAGGTATCTCAATTAATCTAATCACGAACACCTTATGCCAACTCAGGTAACAGGACCAAGACGTTTTATGTGAGAGTCATCATTGCTTATGTGTAGACTTAGGATAATTATGCATTTGCATATGTGCATATGCAAATGCATATTTTAACTATTTTTGAGCTTAAGTGCATATTTGCAACTTTTTTTTTCATGCTGGTACTGTGCCACTTCCTCCTTCACCAGTAGTGACTAGATGGGGCACCTGGATCGAGGCAGCATTGTACTATGCTGACAATTTTGAAAATGTCAAGTGTGTAGTTGAATCATTTGATCCCACAGCATCTGTACATATGAAGGAGGCACAAAATGTCCTCGAGAAGGATGACTTGCGGGAGGATCTAGTTTTCATCAGAGCCAACTTAGCAGGTATTTCCTCTGGAATCCTCAAGTTGGAGAAAAATTGACTAACTCTAAAGAGCAGCATGGATGGAGTACAAGGAGTTGTTGATTCTTTGAGTCACCTTGAGAAGAAGGATTAGTTTAAAAAAATCAGCCAGGTTCTTGCTAAAAACAAAGGTTACAGTCGACTGAAGAAAATGAGTGAGATATTGAAAAGCAATTCTTCTCTTGATGCTACCACTCAAGGAGAACTTGAGCTGTGAGACATAGTTAAGTTACGGTATGCTCCTATCGTTTCGTGCGATGTTGAACGAGTGTTTTCACAGTACAAATGCATTCTTGCTGACAGCAGGCGAAAGTGTGTGTTTGAAAATCTACTCCACCATGTTGTAATCAAATGCAATTCACTTTCATAGACAGCTTGGGAGTTATTGAACAAGGTAAGGCGACATACCTTAAAAGTAGCAAAGTCCTACAATCAGTTAACATAAGGAAATGTATTGTTGTTTTTCTGTATTATCAAGTAAATTATTTTGTCAGTCCATTATGTTCTTTAATTTAATCCTTTATGAAAAGGTGTCACTCAGCCTCAGCTTTTGTGGGAACTAAACTCTTTGGGGTAAAGTGCTGCAAAATAAGTTATATTATTAAATCTAATAAGTTAAAATTGTTAACTTATTACTGCTAATATTAATTTCCTTAGGAATAAGTGCATATTTTACCAGTTTTTACTGCATATTTGCATGCATATTTAGCCATTTTTAAGTGCATATTTATCCTAAGCCTACTTATGTGTGTCATCACCCTGTGCCATGGTCAAGGTACTCTCTACTTAGCTAGTTTACTGGGGTGGTTGGTGGGGGTGTGGTTGGTGGGTGCTGGAAGGTGGGGGTGTGGTTGGTGGGGGTGTGGTTGGTGGGGGTGTGGTTGGTGGGTGCTGGAAGGTGGGGGTGTGGTTGGTGGGGGTGTGGTTGGTGGGGGTGTGGTTGGTGGGTGCTGGTTGGTGGGGGTGTGGTTGGTGGGGGTGTGGTTGGTGGGGGTGTGGTTGGTGGGTGCTGGAAGGTGGGGGTGTGGTTGGTGGGGGTGTGGTTGGTGGGGGTGTGGTTGGTGGGAGTGTGGTTGGTGGGTGCTGGAAGGTGGGGGTGTGGTTGGTGGAGGTGTGGTTGGTGGGGGTGTGGTTGGGGTATAATAGGTATGCAGATTATAATTTTAAGTATATTGTTTTCATTCGCATTATCCATTTTCATAAGTATGTTAAATTACTAATTATTGCAATTATTATTATTACTAGTGTATTTCATTATTATTACAACTATGGTAATTACTGAAATTCTTACACTTCTTACTCTTATCATCATTATCATTGTAAACACCACAATTATCATTATTGATATTGCAAATTTTACTATTATTATTAGCATTGTTAACACAGTCAATTACTGTAATTATTACAATCATCACATCGAATATCAGTACAGTTACTGTCAGCAAAAACTGTCATCAATGATATTACTTCAGATTATCACAATAATTACACTTGTTTACGAGGTAAATGAAATAATTACATCAGTTATTATTGCAGAAATCAATTATCGACAGGGCGACAACTATTACAAGTCAAATTCTTACTTACTGAAAATTAATAAAAATATTAGTTATTATTATTATTATTATTATTATTATTATTATTATTGTTATTATTATTATTATTATTATTATTATTATTATTATTATTATCATATACAACCAATGGTTCCATGAGTGGGAGCATCACAACTACAGGTGAGGCAGAGTGAAACAAGAAGCGGACCAAGGTCAAGTGGTGCCTGCAGAGAGCGGGGAGAGAGAGGGGAACTCACTGCCAACATCGATATCCCACTTTAACATTGTGTTGCTCTCTCATTTGTCATTCCTTTACAATATTCGGGCAGAGGGTCGCACCTCCACCCCGCCGTAAAGGATTCATACCTGAGCGTGTCTCCTACGTGCCCTCTGTCGTATATACTCCGGGTTGTATAATAGTGATAGTACGGCTTAGTGTGTGTAAGAGAGCCAGAGATGGGTGTGTGTTACCTTACTCAACTCAGGACTCGTCTACCTGGATATTGTTTCACCTGTGTGTTTTACCGTCGGTCCCCCAGCGCCACGAGGCCGAGGGTCTACGTACCGAGGGCGGTGTTTCAGGGGATAAATTATTCTCATCGATTTACAATTTACTGAGAGGATTATTTTAAATTGGTTGTTTAATAGGATGGAATAATGAAATAGTGCAATAGGCGCTGACTGTTATATTAAATGATGAAATAAAAGGGAAACTGAACAGACAAATTCTTACCCACACTGAAGCTTATTTTATATTCCTTCATAAATTCCCCGGTCATAAAGGAGAGAATATTCGCAATTATTTTAACATTAAGTAAAGGAAATATTAAGATTCACGTTACCACACCACACCACACGCCACACCACGCCACACCACACACCACACCACGCCACACCACACGCCACACACCACACCACACCACACACCACACCACGCCACACACCACACCACACGCCACACCACACGCCACACCACACCACACCACACACCACACCACACCACACCACACGCCACACCACACCACACGCCACACCACACCACACCACACCACACCACACACCACACCACACCACACGCCACACCACACGCCACACCACACCACACGCCACACCACGCCACACCACACACCACACCACACCACACGCCACACCACACCACGCCACACCACACCACACCACACCACACCACACACTGCTAGCCTATCAGCCTTCACAATAATCGTTAACTGGTACTCACTATAACGAAAGAGAACGATATACGAGGTGTTAAAGACGATTAATATAACAAAATGCGTCAGAGGTATAGTGTATATGGGGGGGGGTGGAGAGGGGGAGGGTGGGGGGGGGTGTAGGGGTGGGGGGGTTAAACAGTAGAGGGCGGGCGGTGCGTGTACACAGTGGGTGGAGTCCTCCGCCCTCCACCCACTAGACTCCCGCCACACAACTCGCTCCCACCATTACCACCACCTCTACCACCACCACTAACACCACCACCGACATTCATCCCCAACACTACTGATAACACCATTTCCATCCTTCTTACACACTCAGCCACGTTGAAAGAGACGTAGCCGATAACTGATAACAGCACACAACATTAGTCTTATCTGACCTTTTGCTGTGACCCCTGACCTTTAGCTGTGACCCCCTAACCTTTAGCTGTGACCTCTGACCTTTAGCTGTGACCCCTAACCTTAGCTGTGACCCCTGACCTTTAGCTGTAACCCCTAACCTTTAGCTGTGACCTCTTACCTTTAGCTGTGACCCCTGACCTTTAGCTGTGACCCCTGACCTTTAGCTGTGACCTCTGACCTTTAGCTGTGACCTTGAACTTCCTGTGATAGTATAATCATATTTATGTCGAGTTTCAAAAGTTGACAGACACACACACACAGACATCCACTCAGACAAACACGCCCACTCAGACACAGACATCCACTCAGACACACCCACTCAGACAGACAGACAGGCAACCATTCAGACACAGACATCCACTCAGACACACCCACCCAGACAGACAGACAACCGTTCAGACACAGACATCCACTCAGACACACCCACCCAGACAGACAGACAACCATTCAGACACAGACATCCACTCAGGCACACCCACCCAGACAGACAGACAACCATTCAGACACAGACATCCACTCAGACACACCCACCCAGACAGACAGACAACCATTCAGACACAGACATCCACTCAGACACACCCACCCAGACAGACAGGCAACCATTCAGACACAGACATCCACCCAGACAGACAGACAACCATTCAGACACAGACATCCACCCAGACATACAGATAACCAAGCGACAACACCGTGACATAATTACTCTATTGTTATTCAGTATATAAAACAAAGTGAGTGTATACAATGTCGCTCTGAAAAAGGTGTATAGTCCGGTGTGTATGACTTGGTATTATACAGACAGTCAGTATACGGTGTTATTTAGTATTTATTCTATGTACAGTGAAACCTCTATTTAACGGGGAGACGAAAGTCCGTTATATCAAGGGTTCGTTAGATGTGAAACCTCCATCTATTGAACCTATATTGATGAAAGTCCGTTATATCGAGGGTTCGTTAGATGTGAAACCTCCATCTATTGAACCTATATTGATGAAAGTCCGTTATATCGAGGGTTCGTTAGATGTGAAACCTCCATCTATTGAACCTATATTGATGAAAGTCCGTTATATCAAGGGTCCGCTATATGTGAAACCCCCCAACTAACATTATATGGAGAGAGAGGTTCGTTATATCAAGGTTTTACTGTATATGTGTTGGTGTATGATGAGAAATGTATATTCGGGTGTCTAACTATATTGTATCTATAGTTATTGTGTATATTTGAAGCTGTAGAAAGAGAATTGTATGATTAGATGTACATTGTAGTTGTATTGCCATAGAAAATAATATGGTCGAGTGTATGACTGTATTTTTGAACCTATAGTCATTGTATATTTCACCCTGTAGAAAGTGGTAGCGTATGGCCGAGTGTATGTCTGTATTTTTGAACCTATAGTCACTGTATATTTCACCCTGTAGAAAGTGGTAGCGTATGATCGAGTGTATGTCTGTATTTTTGAACCTATAGTCACTGTATATTTCACCCTGTAGAAAGTGGTAGCGTATGGTCGAGTGTATGACTGTATTTTTGAACCTATAGTCACTGTATATTTCACCCTGTAGAAAGTGGTAGCGTATGGTCGAGTGTATGACTGTATTTTTGAACCTATAGTCACTGTATATTTCACCCTGTAGAAAGTGGTAGCGTATGGTCGAGTGTATGCCTGTATTTTTTAACCTATAGTCACTGTATATTTCACCCTGTAGAAAGTGGTAGCGTATGGTCGAGTGTATGACTGTATTTTTGAACCTATAGTCACTGTATATTTCACCCTGTAGAAAGTGGTAGCGTATGATCGAGTGTATGTCTGTATTTTTGAACCTATAGTCACTGTATATTTCACCCTGTAGAAAGTGGTAGCGTATGGTCGAGTGTATGACTGTATTTTTGAACCTATAGTCACTGTATATTTCACCCTGTAGAAAGTGGTAGCGTATGGTCGAGTGTATGACTGTATTTTTGAACCTATAGTCACTGTATATTTCACCCTGTAGAAAGTGGTAGCGTATGGTCGAGTGTATGCCTGTATTTTTTAACCTATAGTCACTGTATATTTCACCCTGTAGAAAGTGGTAGCGTATGGTCGAGTGTATGACTGTATTTTTGAACCTATAGTCACTGTATATTTCACCCTGTAGAAAGTGGTAGCGTATGATCGAGTGTATGTCTGTATTTTTGAACCTATAGTCACTGTATATTTCACCCTGTAGAAAGTGGTAGCGTATGGTCGAGTGTATGACTGTATTTTTGAACCTAAAGTCACTGTATATTTCACCCTGTAGAAAAAGAATAGCGTGTTAGTATTGGTAGTAACTATATTTAGAGTCTGACGTGGGGAGGAAACGTGAGAGAGAGAGAGAGAGAGAGAGAGAGAGAGAGAGAGAGAGAGAGAGAGAGAGAGAGAGATAGATAGATAGATAGATGTACCAACAACTCGTGTGGTGGAGGTAGTTGTGGTGATGACAGAAAGGACACTAACAAGACACACACACAGGTCATTAAATTACTCCCCGTGTTTACAACCCAATAACCCCGCATTACAACCTTCTACATCCGTGTTACAACCTTCTATATCCGTGTTACAACCTTCTATCACCGTGTTACAACCTTCCATCACCGTGTTACAACCTTCTATCACCGTGTTACAACCTTCTATCACCGTGTTACAACCTTCTATCACCGTGTTACAACCTTCTATATCCGTGTTACAACCTTCTATCACCGTGTTACAACCTTCTATATCCGTGTTACAACCTTCTATCACCGTGTTACAACCTTCTATCACCGTGTTACAACCTTCTATCACCGTGTTACAACCTTCTATATCCGTGTTACAACCTTCTATCACCGTGTTACAACCTTCTATCACCGTGTTACAACCTCCTATCACCGTGTTACAACCTTCTATCACCGTGTTACAACCTTCTATAGCCGTGTTACAACCTTCTATCACCGTGTTGCAACCTTCTATCACCGTGCTACAACCTTCTATATCCGTGTTACAACCTTCTATCACCGTGTTACAACCTCCTATCACCGTGTTACAACCTTCTATCACCGTGTTACAACCTTCTATATCCGTGTTACAACCTTCTATCACCGTGTTGCAACCTTCTATCACCGTGTTACAACCTCCTATCACCGTGTTACAACCTTCTATCACCGTGTTACAACCTTCTATATCCGTGTTACAACCTTCTATCACCGTGTTGCAACCTTCTATCACCGTGTTGCAACCTTCTATCACCGTGTTACAACCTCCTATCACCGTGTTACAACCTTCTATCACCGTGTTACAACCTTCTATATCCGTGTTACAACCTTCTATCACCGTGTTGCAACCTTCTATCACCGTGTTGCAACCTTCTATCACCGTGTTACAACCTCCTATCACCGTGTTACAACCCCACAACTCACAACCCCAGACCTCCTCTTTATAATTTAAGTGCCCATGTTTAGCCATCGTCTCAGGAGGGTGATTAAGAACAAGACATAAGCATAGATCAAGAAACAGCTGACACACACACACACCGCTGACATGGTGGATGGCTGACACCGCTGACATGGTGGATGGCTGACACCGCTGACATGGTGGATGGCTGACACCGCTGACATGGTGGATGGCTGACACCGCTGACATGGTGGATGACTGACACCGCTGACATGGTGGATGGCTGACACCGCTGACATGGTGGATGGCTGACACCGCTGACATGGTGGATGGCTGACACCGCTGACATGGTGGATGGCTGACACCGCTGACATGGTGGATGGCTGACACCGCTGACGTTAAATAGGAGGAGAGAGATATGTGCTGCTTCCCAAACACCGAGTGAAGATATGATGAGTCAGGAGAATATGTCAGCACGACTCATACATACATACATACATACATACATACATACATACATACACGTAACTCTCCTTATCCATCTACATTACTTTATCACTAGCTTTAACCCCTGATGCCTCTTATGTACGGGGGCTAATTTTCCTGAATAAAATCATCTGGCGTTAACTATATATAATACGTAATGGCGTCCCGTAGTGAAGATGTCAGACATTCAGTGCACATGTCAGACATTCAGTGCACATGTCAGACATTCAGTGCACATGTCAGACATTCAGTGCACACGTCAGACATTCAGTGCACATGTCAGACATTCAGTGCACACGTCAGACATTCAGTGCACATGTCAGACATTCAGTGCGCATGTCAGACATTCAGTGCACATGTCAGACATTCAGTGCACACGTCAGACATTCAGTGCACACGTCAGACATTCAGTGCACACGTCAGACATTCAGTGCACACGTCAGACATTCAGTGCACACTTTAAAATATCCCACAATCCATGTCTGAGAGAGAGAGAGAGAGAGAGAGAGAGAGAGAGAGAGAGAGAGAGAGGCCATTAATGACTCGGGTATAAATTAGGACATCGTGGACAGCTCCTGGGGGGGGGGGGGGGGGGAGACCCGGCACGAGCCTCACCCTCTAGTTAGGCCAATTAGAGAACTGGTCTTTAATGGCCTACACATACGTCTATCCCCTGTCCCTGCACCTGTCTATAACACACGTGGACAGTAGACACCTTCCCGTCGCCTGATTATGCTGTCAAATCTCTAATACTATCTGTCACTTTCCCACGATACATGGAAAGTACCACGTAAGTGACTACTGGTGTGAGTGGAAGTACCATATGACAGCTCACTGGCCGGGGACAATAGACACCCTCTACTACTGTCTGTCACTTCCCAAGATACACCGACAGTGCCACGTAAGTGACTACTGGTGTGAGTGAGGGTGACCATTGGTGTGGGTGTAAGTCAATTGGTGTGAGTGTAAGTGTACTGGTGTGAGTGTAAGTGTACTGGTGTGAGTGTAAGTGTACTAGTGTGAGTGCAAGTGTACTAGTGTAAGTGTACTGGTGTGAGTGTAAGTGTACTAGTGTGAGTGTAAGTGTACTAGTGTAAGTGTACTAGTGTGAGTGTAAGTGTACTAGTGTAAGTGTACTGGTGTGAGTGTAAGTGTACTGGTGTGAGTATAAGTGTACTGGTGTGAGTGTAAGTGTACTGGTGTGAGTGTAAGTGTACTAGTGTGAGTGTAAGTGTACTAGTGTAAGTGTACTGGTGTGAGTGTAAGTGTACTGGTGTGAGTGTAAGTGTACTAGTGTGAGTGTAAGTGTACTGGTGTAAGTGTACTGGTGTGAGTGTAAGTGTACTAGTGTAAGTGTACTAGTGTGAGTGTAAGTGTACCAGTGTAAGTGTACTGGAGTGAGTGTAAGTGTATCCGGGAACACACCACCGTACAACTCGGCAACACACCCCAACATCTACACGTGTGGCAAATTTTAATTTCCTTTCACCATTTTCATAATCAAGTGGACGCCAGGCTGACCTTCCTCCCCTCCCCCCACCGAGTGATGATGAAAGCAGACGCCACCGAACACTACCCACTGGGAAGACTTAATC
>CAUDMG010004131.1:1522500-1532500 GCA_958450375.1 Homarus gammarus | reverse complement strand
GGTTGGCTGAGGGTGGTAGAGGGGGGTGAGGGTGGTAGAGGGTGGTAGAGGGAGGGGGGGGGTTGGCTGAGGGTGGTAGGGGGAGGGGAAGGTAAAGTTTGCAGGTATTAAGATGAAGGGAAAAGCAAATTATACCACTTGTATTGTACTTCATTTATAAGACCATATATACTCCTAAGTCTTATAGATATACTCGTTATCTCTCTATCACCTGGGGTTAATTATACCGGCAGGTTATATATACCGTACACGTATATCAACAATCTTACCTGAGTTACCTGTACAAAAAAGAAGCTGTTCTTTATATCGAGGTAACAGCCAGTCTTAACACCCCCCGCTATATAACAACCTCCAACACAACAATAACATCAAAACAATCAATTATTTCTCCGGTAATTACATCATTAGTGTGAGTAATTAGTAAAAATATATTAAAATTCGTTATAGATACGATTATAACTTCGATATAGCCCATGTTGTTCGTTATAACGGGGTGAGGGTTAGTATTAGCGTCAAAGCGAGGAGGGGAACGAGTGAGGGGCGTTGAGTTGCCGGGTATTCTTTTTTTTCCCCTCTCCCTCTCACTCTCCCTCCCTCTCGGTGGGGCATTTCATCATGTCCTCTCTCCCCCTCCGTTGCTCGGTATAGAGAGACTAACACACGTACTGAGGTAAGCTGAGGTAATGTAGACACAGTGACCAGCAAGGCCACACACACGTAGCACCACCACTACCTTATTCGGCGCTAGTAAATAACACGGATATTAATGCTGTTCATAAATTATTTTCAGTTTCCGGGTAAGAGGTGCACTTAGCTGCTGTCTTATATATGAATGACGGCCTAATACAGTGGCACCTGGGCAACACATATATTACCTGGTTAATGTTACGCTCATTACAACCCACATCAAGGCCTGGGGGGCGAAAATATAATAATAATAATAATAATAATAATAATAATAATAATAATAATAATGAAATTAATAAAACTTAATATAAATAATAATAATAATAATAATAATAATAATAATAATAATAATAGTAATAATAACGATAATGATAATGATAATGATAATAATAATAAAGGGCCATAAAAAATATATATATCAATAGTGAGAAACGACATATGTATGTTGTGTTGTCAATAGTAAGAGAAACAATTGAGACCCAGCAACTGTGTGTAAATGAGGCAGAAAGTCAGATCAGCAACCTGGGACTTGGTCACATATGGCAGCAGGGTCTACCGTTACACAACACATTATGCTTCCAATATCTTCCCAGGATACAACCCCAACAGCTTTAGACAAGAGTGATTACAACCCCAAGAGAGTAATTACAACCCCAGGAGAGTAATTACAACCCCAGGATAGTAATTACAACCCCAAGAGAGTAATTACAACCCCAGGAGAGTAATTACAACCCCAAGAGAGTAATTACAACCCCAACAGCTTTAGACAAGAGTGATTATAACCCCAAGAGAGTAATTACAACCCCAGGAGAGTAATTACAACCCCCAAGAGAGTAATTACAACCCCAAGAGAGTAATTACAACCCCAGGAGAGTAATTACAACCCCAGGAGAGTAATTACAACCCCAAAAGAGTAATTACAACCCCAGGAGAGTAATTACAATCTCAACACAGTAATTACAACCCCAACATCTACATACAGTAGTACTAATAATAATAATAACTACAAATATTTTCTCTCCTTAAGTCTGAAGATCAACATAAAAATAACTTGGAAAACTTAACAACACAGATGAGAATAAGAACAACATACATACATACATACATACATGCATGCATACATACATACATACATACATACATACATTCAAACATATACTCATTATGACAACATTTAACTATTAACTATTTCAAGAACCCGTTAAATTAGTAATGTAACCCTGAGTTAACAACGATAAACACTGCATGACTATGAACGGATGTGTTTTGTGCAAGTTTTAAAAGATCTCTCAAGTTAGACGGGAATATTATGAGTTACTTCCCATTGTAAGAGGTTATACGAAGATAAATGAGAGCACTGTGTATGTATATATGTATGTATGTATGTATGTATGTATGTATGTATGGTAACGAAGCCTCTTTACAATGGCAGAAATTAGTCCCCAACACAGGTGAATGGATGCAACACCGCCTTCAACAATGCAACAAACAGGTGAATGGATGCAACACTGCCTTCAACAATGCAACAAACAGGTGAATGGATGCAACACCGCCTTCAACAATGCAACAAACAGGTGAATGGATGCAACACCGCCTTCAACAATGCAACAAACAGGTGAATGGATGCAACACCGCCTTCAACAATGCAACAAACAGGTGAATGGATGCAACACCGCCTTCAACAATGCAACAAACAGGTGAAAGAATGCAACACCGCCTTCAACAATGCAACAAACAGGTGAATGGATGCAACACCGCCTTCAACAATGCAACAAACAGGTGAATGGATGCAACACTGCCTTCAACAGTGCAACAAACAGGTGAATGAATGCAACACCGCCTTCAAAAATGCAACAAGACTCAGGAGTGAACACATATCACCTGAGGAAGGGGTCTTCTTCCTTAACTACCGATACAGGTGAGATAATTAGTGCACAGTCAATCACTGCCTTCATACATACGTTCACCTTATTTTATCGGCAGCTTAACCTAACCTAACCTAACCTAACCTAACCTAACCTAACCTAACCTAATCTAATCTAACCTAGCAAGGACAATATCTAAGTGAATACGTTGATTAGTTAAGGCTGTAGACCTAGCAAGCAGTACGAAATAATGCTAATTTATCTTGGGAAAAAATCGAAATACAAATATGAAACATTCAGATATTAAAAGGCAGAATTATATACATTATACATTACTTATACATAACTTATACATAAAAAACATTCATATATTAAAAGGCAGAATTACATACATTATCCATCACTTATACATAACTTATACATAAACAAACATTCAGATATTAAAAGGCAGAATTATATACATTATACATTACTTATACATAACTTATACATAATAAACAACATTCATATAACAAACTTACTAACAGTCTCCAGTTGTCGACCGTATGTAAGAACCTCGATTTATTTTAACTGGTAAGCACCATGTTCTCCGGAAGGTACCCCAGTCAAATGAGCTTTTAGCCTTGAAGCTACCCCAGTCAAATGAGCTTCTAGCCTTGAAACTACCCCAGTCAAATGAGCTTTTAGCCTTGAAGCTACCCCAGTCAAATGAGCTTTTAGCCTTGAAACTACCCCAGTCAAATGAGCTTTAAGCCTTGAAGCTACCCCAGTCAAATGAGCTTTAAGCCTTGAAGCTACACCAGTCAAATGAGCTTTAAGCCTTGAAAACCACATATCGTACTCAAGAGGTTAAATCATCGTTCTTGATTACTATGGCATAAAAACTCAATAAGTATGAGACGTGAATTTCACTTCCTGTAAAATCGAGAATCCTAAAAATAGAATCACACTCGACGCAGAAACATTACAGAAAGATCCAGGTTACAGAAACATTACCTTGCATTATAGACTACAGCGAACCAGTTACAATGAGATTACAGCCATTACAGAATACACCGAACCAGTTACAATGAGATTACAAACGGTGCCTTTTAAGTCTCGTTCTGCATTTAACAACCAGAATTATACCACGACATACACAAGGAATTATATGCGTAAGGGAAAACTAGAATTATACCATGGCATACACACGGAATTATATAACTGAGGATTATATGAATGTAATGTAATTGTGTTTGTGGTTAATTTAGCTGTGAATAACAATAACCCGGGTCACGAAGAGTAATGTAATGGCTACCAGCACGCAGGAAGCATCTGATGGTGGTAGTGGTGGTAGTGGTAATGGTGGTAATGGTGTTAGTGGCTGATAGTGGTATTGGTGGTTATAGTGGCGTTGGTGGTGTTGGGTCTTAATGGCGGTGGTGGTAATGTTGGTAGTGGTGGTAGTAATGGCGGTGATCATGGTGGTACAGGTGGTGGTGGTTATGGTGGTAATTGTGGTAATGGTGGAGGCGGTAATTGTGTTGGAGTTCAATAGAGGGAGGAAGGAGATTGTTTGGGAGGAAGGAGGTGAGGGAGGAAGGTGAGGGAGGAAGGAGGTGAGGGAGGAAGGAGGTGAGGGAGGAAGGAGAGAAGGATGGATGGAGGAAGGTGAGGGAGGGAGGTGAAGAAGGAAGGGAGAGATGGTGAGGGTGAGGGAGGACGGGAGAGAGGGAGGTGAGGGAGGAAGGGAGAGAGGGAGGTGAGGGAGGAAGGGAGAGATGGAGGTGAGGGAGGAAGGGAGAGAGGGAGGTGAAGAAGGAAGGGAGAGATGGTGAGGGTGAGGGAGGAAGGGAGAGAGGGAGGTGAGGGAGGAAGGGAGAGACGGAGGTGAGGGAGGAAGGGAGAGAGGGAGGTGAGGGAGGAAGGGAGAGAGGGAGGTGAAGAAGGAAGGGAGAGATGGTGAGGGTGAGGGAGGAAGGGAGAGAGGGAGGTGAGGGAGGAAGGGAGAGATGGTGAGGGTGAGGGAGGAAGGGAGAGAGGGAGGTGAAGAAGGAAGGGAGAGATGGTGAGGGTGAGTGAGGAAGGGAGAGAGGGAGGTGAGGGAGGAAGGGAGAGACGGAGGTGAGGGAGGAAGGGAGAGAGGGAGGTGAGGGAGGAAGGGAGAGAGGGAGGTGAAGAAGGAAGGGAGAGATGGTGAGGGTGAGGGAGGAAGGGAGAGAGGGAGGTGAGGGAGGAAGGGAGAGATGGCGAGGGTGAGGGAGGAAGGGAGAGAGGGAGGTGAGGGAGGAAGGGAGAGATGGTGAGGGTGAGGGAGGAAGGGAGGGAGGTGAAGGAGGAAGGGAAGGAGGGAGGTGAAGAAGGAAGGGAGAGATGGTGAGGGTGAGGGAGGAAGGGAGAGAGGGAGGTGAGGAAGGGAGAGATGGTGAGGGTGAGGGAGGAAGGGAGAGAGGGAGGTGAGGGAGGAAGGGAGAGAGGGAGGTGAGGAAGGAAGGGAGAGATGGCGAGGGTGAGGGAGGAAGGGAGAGAGGGAGGTGAGGGAGGAAGGGAGAGATGGTGAGGGTGAGGGAGGAAGGGAGAGAGGGAGGTGAGGAAGGAAGGGAGAGATGGTGAGGGTGAGGGAGGAAGGGAGAGAGGGAGGTGAGGGAGGAAGGGAGAGAGGGAGGTGAGGAAGGAAGGGAGAGATGGCGAGGGTGAGGGAGGAAGGGAGAGAGGGAGGTGAGGGAGGAAGGAGCCAACACAGCCACAGCACCGTCCACTACCGTCTCGTGCCACTGTGATCAATACCCGAACAAAGCGAGCAATAAAAAGTAATAAGACGATAATAAACCTTCGTCAAGAGGTGAACCGCGTTCTCATGTCACCCCCTACAGTGACAACACCCCCCCTACAGTGACAACACCCCCCCTACAGTGACAACACCCCCTCCCCTACAGTGACAACACCCCCCCTACAGTGACAACACCCCCCCTACAGTGACAACACCCCCTCCCCTACAGTGACAACACCCCCTCCCCTACAGTGACAACACCCCCCCTACAGTGACAACACCCCCCCTACAGTGACAACACCCCCCCTACAGTGACAACACCCCCTCCCCTACAGTGACAACACCCCCCCTACAGTGACAACACCCCCCCTACAGTGACAACACCCCCTCCCCTACAGTGACAACACCCCCCCTACAGTGACAACACCCCCCTTCAGTGACAACACCCCCTCCCCCCTACAGTGACAACACCCCCCTACAGTGACAACACCCCCCCCTACAGTGACAACTTGACCGCCCACACAGTGACAAAACGGACCTCCTCCCCACCACACTAGCAACACGACCCCCCACCCCCTAACAACAGGCCCCCCACCCCCCAACAACAGGCCCCCACCCCCCCAACAACAGGCCCCCCACCCCCCCAACAACAGGCCCCCCCACCCCCCAACAACAGGCCCCCCCACCCCCAACAGCAGGCCCCCACCCCCCCAACAACAGGCCCCCCCACCCCCCCAACAACAGGCCCCCCCACCCCCCAACAACAGCCCCCCCCCCCCAACAACAGGCCCCCACCCCCCAACAACAGCCCCCCCACCCCCCAACAACAGGCCCCCCACCCCCCAACAACAGGCCCCCACCCCCCCAACAACAGCCCCCCACCCCCCCCAACAACAGGCCCCCCACCCCCCAACACCAGGCCCCCCACCCCCAACAGCAGGCCTCCCACCCCCCCAACAACAGCCCCCTACCCCCCAACAACAGGCCCCCCCCCCACCCCCAACAGCAGCCTCCCACCCCCCAACAACAGGCCCCCCCACCCCACAACAGCCCCCCCCCCCCCCCACAACAGCCCCCCCACCCCCCCACAACAGCCCCCCCACCCCCCAACAACAGGCCCCCACCCCCAACAACAGGCCCCCCCACTCCCCCAACAACAGCCCCCCACCCCCCAACAACAGCCCCCACCCCCCACCAACAGGCCCCCCACCCCCCAACAACAGGCCCCCCCACCCCTCCAACAACAGGCCCCCCCACCCCCCAACAACAGGCCCCCCACCCCCCAACAACAGGCCCCCACCCCCCAACAACAGCCCCCCACCCCCAACAACAACAGGCCCCCACCCCCAACAACAACAGGCCCCCACCCCCCAACAACAGGCCCCCCCACCCCCTAACAACAGGCCCCCCCACCCCCCAACAACAGGCCCCCCCACCCCCTAACCACAGGCCCCCACCCCCCAACAACAGGCCCCCACCCCCCAACAACAGGCCCCTCCTCTTACCTGAAACAGACAAATAAACGGTGTCTTTATCCGCCGCAGAAGTGGTGAAGGGAGGAGAGTGGACCGTGCGTGATGAGGTAACCTGATGCCGACAAATCATCTCAGGAGATATTGGATCTCACGCGCGTTCACAGTCGGATCTACCTGACTCACTGACTCACTGACTTTACCTGAACTGCTGCATCTTGTTGATCTACCTGACTCACTGACTCACTGACTTTACCTGAACTGCTGCATCTTGTTGATCTGACTCACTGACTGACTGACTTTACCTGAACTGCTGCATCTTGTTGATCTACCTGACTCACTGACTGACTGACTTTACCTGAACTGCTGCATCTTGTTGATCTACCTGACTCACTGACTCACTGACTTTACCTGAACTGCTGCATCTTGTTGATCTACCTGACTCACTGACTGACTGACTTTACCTGAACTGCTGCATCTTGTTGATATACCTGACTGACTGATTTAGCTGTTCACTCTTGTTTCAGTGTCATGTAGGAGTGAGGGAGGGAGGGAGGAAGGGAGGGAGAGGGAGGGTGAAAGAGAGAAAGAGGGAGGGAGGGAGGGAGGGAGATAGAGGGAGGGAACGTAGGTACTATAGCCTGAAGATATCAAAGTGTTCATTTATTAAACTAAAACAATAAAGTCGACTCCCATAAGAGGTCCATTACAACACCTTTACTCAGGAACTTTAAATTCTTTCTTCTATTCTGTGACTTTTACCAAACTTTTATATATGTACTGCCTCATGAAGCGGACCATGGAAGTATGTGTATATATCAAATAAAGTGGTTTACTCTAAAAGCGTTCCCAAGTAACTCACCCAGGCTGTGTATTTTACTAGTCAAGCCTTTCTGCCACGCTTGATATGGTTACCTAAGTCCCCCATTTGTTTTTCCTTTAAGAAATTATAAAAGATGAATCACCGGCAGGAGGGAAAACTGTAGTTGGTGAGTCATCTCCTGAAGGTGTGTGAGGAAGGACACTTATGCCTCCGTCAGGTAAACACTAATATAACACCTGACAATATAATCATTTCAGTCGTGTAGCTACGACCGCCATCTAATTACTGCTGGGTTCTTGAGGTTAAACCACGGTCAAAAAAAACCCACACTGGTGAGCTCATGAAGATTAGCAACTCCAGCTTATTAGGATTAAACACCAACACTAACCTAACCACATCCCCCTGACACAAGTTACCAAACCACACACCCCCTGACCCATGTAAGTTACCTACCGACACACACACACACACACACACACACACACACACACACACACACACACACACACACACACACACACACACATCCATTCAGCAACACACAGAAATATTGCAGAGTGAAAATATCGACACCATTTTTATTATTCATGGCTAAAGTGAGTTATCCTCCGGCCTGCAACACCAACCTCTATAAAATATACAATAATACCGGTACTGTACAGGATTTAAACCGAGGGCAACGTCCATGTACAGCGAAACCTCTATATAAGGGACTATATTGAAGGGAAGTCCGTTATATGGAGGGTCTCTTAGATGTGAAACCTCTATATAAGGGACTATATTGAAGGGAAGTCCGTTATATGGAGGGTCTCTTAGATGTGAAACCTCTATATAAGGGACTATATTGAAGGGAAGTCCGTTATATGGAGGGTCTCTAAGATGTGAAGCCTCTATATAACAGACTGTTTGGAGAGGAAAGTCCGTTATATCGAGAGTTCGTTAAATGTGAAACCTCCTTAAGTTCGCTTTTAATTTTATAACCCAAAGTACTGCATCATATTTGGCCGTATAACACTGTACAGTATCAGGGGTGAGTCAGTAGCCCTCAGAAATGTAAAAAAAATATTTTATGGTATATAGTAAAACACACACACACACACACACACACACACACACACACACACACACATCTTAAAATATTGGCTATTTTTCACTTCTCCACGTAATTTTGTTCACTGCTAATAAATGAAAGCGTACACTCACCAAAAGCTTCTCGAACGCTAAGAGCACAATGAGAATGTAAACTAAACCTAACCTAATCTACCCTAACTTAATCTAACCTAACCTAACCCAACCATTCCGAGATGAGAAGCCACATTCTGCTCATTCACACATCCATCGTGCCTAGGTATTGGAGACGTTTTGATTGATTGTGTACATATAATGTTGTTGGCTACATGTACAAAGATAACTACGCTCTGGTGGTGTGTGTGTGTGTGTGTGTGTGTGTGTGTGTGTGTGTGTGTGAGGGTGACCCAAACACCGTGTCAGAGCATATCGGTATTATGGATGGTCTGAGATGATCTGACATAAACTTAATATTACCAAAGTCACCGCCACCAAGGCCAGGACGCCGCTGGGTGCATAGTGTGGGGTCGTACACACACACACACACACACACACACACACACACACACACACACCCCACTGCTGGTTCTGTAATATAATAAAACAGGAAAACAAATCTCCTCAATACATATTAATAAATTTAAATTCAAAACGCTCGACTGATACATCATAATTTCATATACTTTAAGACATACTAATTGGACCCTACTTAGCTGTGTGGGGGCAAGTGACTAAAAAACTTACGAAAAAGTGAAAGAAGAAAAAAAAAATTAACCAAGAAAACATGTGAAGCAATAATAAAAAAAGTGTATATTTGCCCTGGTAGTTATAGGGAGTAAAGTGTGACGAACATTTGTTGAGAAATGTGGTGGGTTTTGACCGCGTTGCTTATTTCGTCCCACCCCTTGTTTACAGTGGCAGCTGAGGGCGTTTACAACACAAACCCTTTGACGCACACCGCTACTTAACTTTCTTCACACGCTGACGGCCACTTGCTGTGACTACTTATTTTTAGACCCCCCGTGATGTACAACCTGATGTACAGTGTCTAGGGTGATGTACAACCTGATGTACAGTATCTAGGGTGATGTACAACCTGTCACCTGTGTCTAGGGTGAAGTACAACCTGTCATCTGTTGATCATCGTGTCTAGGGTGATGTACAACCTGTCATCTGTTGATCATCGTGTCTAGGGTGATGTACAACCTGTCACCTGTTGATCATCGTGTCTAGGGTGATGTACAACCTGTCACCTGTTGATCATCGTGTCTAGGGTGATGTACAACCTGTCATCTGTGTCTAGGGTGATGTACAACCTGTCATCCGTTGATCATCG
>CAUDMG010004131.1:1515000-1520000 GCA_958450375.1 Homarus gammarus | reverse complement strand
CACTTTCACCAACACCACATTTATAATACTAAAAAATATTATAAAAGTGTGTCTATAACTCACAATAAAATAACAAATATTTAACTAATATTATTAAACAAAATCTAATATAAAATAATACATTAATCTCGACTCTGATCAAACTATTAAGTAGAAAAAGTTTGACATAAAGTAAAAAAGTTTATAAAATGTCCAATTGAAAAACATAAATAATAAACTTAACCAAATTACCTGAACATGATCAAACTTAATCAATAAAGGTTTATAATTTAACACATTAATAAGACGAAAAAACCAGGTTAAGAATGTGGTAGATGACACCAAACATTACCGGTATGAGACTAGTTCTCATTAACTCAATACAACATAATGAAATTCCACTCAAGGTTCAACAACTGGTTCCCGGAGTGATTCACCACAGTCATAACGAGGCAATTTGACCCCTATATCCACCTACCCGACTGTCTACCTCTTGTACTACCGGATTAAACTACCCATCAACACATCACACGCAATTATAAACCTTAAAATAAACGTCAATAAAGGATATTTTCCCATACACTTCCCCTTTACATGAATGAAAACCCCGATACCAGTCAAAATTAGTCACTATTACCAAGTATAATAAGATACATATTTTTTTCACCCCATCCACTCACTTCTCACTTGAATGGCAAATGAAATGTCAAGGGAAAGTAGCCTCTATGTCCTTGTCCATAAGAGCGAGACATTTTTCCAACCATTTACTACTAGAATGGAAAAACAAACATCAAGCTAAACTAACCCATAAAACACGTACCTATAAGATCTATTTTACCAAGGAGGCGTCAGGGATGAGCTACAAGATATTTCACACCTGAATTAGCATGACATTCGCTTATCACTGTTACTAAAAACAGACCCTAAAGCATCCTGTAATATGGGTCATTTTCACCTGAGCTGTATTACCAAATGTGGCACTCACCACACCTTCAGGAGAGAGAGAGAGAGAGAGAGATTAAGAAGTGTTCCAGCAGGAAAAATATTGAGAACACCGGGGGTTAATGCCGTTCACAAGGGGTTAATGCCGTTCACGGGGGGTTAATGCCGTTCACCAGGGGTTAATGCCGTTCACAAGGGGTTAATGCCGTAACACAAGGGGTTAATGCCGTAACACAAGGGGTTAATGCCGTAACACAAGGGGTTAATGCCGTTCACAAGGGGTTAATGCCCCCGATCAGTTACCAGGGGGCATAACATGTGGGTAGGGAATATATATACCTCCCTTGTTTACCAAAATATATATAACCCATAACTTAAGGTTAGGTTAGACTAGGCTAGGTTAGGTTAATGTTAAGTTAGGTTAGGTTAGACTAGGCTAGGTTAGGTTAATGTTAAGTTAGGTTAGGTTAGGTTAGGTTAGACTAGGCTAGGTTAGGTTAATGTTAAGTTAGGTTAGGTTAGGTTAGGTTAGACTAGGCTAGGTTAGGTTAATGTTAAGTTAGGTTAGGTTAGGTTAGGTTAGACTAGGCTAGGTTAGGTTAATGTTAAGTTAGGTTAGGTTAGGTTAGGTTAGACTAGGCTAGGCTAGGTTAATGTTAAGTTAGGTTAGGTTAGGTTAGGTTAGACTAGGCTAGGTTAGGTTAATGTTAAGTTAGGTTAGGTTAGGTTAGACTAGGCTAGGTTAGGTTAATGTTAAGTTAGGTTAGGTTAGGTTAGGTTAGGTTAGGTTAGGTTACGAAGACATGAAATAATTAACCCCAAAATTCATAAAAAACAACAATATTTCCATTTACTTTCATATCTTGTTAATCTGTGGACTGATATATTATACAGTAATCTCCACTACCAAGGATCGAACTCAGGGCTCTCCAGTGTGGCAGCGAGGAGCGTTGCCCCCTAGCCACTGAGTATAAACCAACACTCCCTCACACGTCGCTGTAAATGTAGGCGAATATTAGGATAATTATTGTTTTCCTCCCATTATTATTTTTTTTCCTTTCTATTTCCCGGCAAAATGCAAAGTGGTTAAGAGAGTACACACACACACACACACACACACACACACACACACACACACACTGTTTCTTTGTTATTATTATTATTATTATTATTATTATATTTTACCTTTATTATCATTATTCTTATTTTTATTGTTATTGTCATCATTATTAGTATTATTATTATTTATATTATCATTATTAGTTACATAATTATTATTACTAGTTATAAGCTGTAAAATAAACAGAAGGAACTATCAGAAAAAACAAAACAGTAATGTTGGTGTCGTGAGAATGGAGAGACGAGGCTGAGGTGACCACAGGAACACGTCGTCGCAGGTACCTGAGGCTGCCTGAAGGTGTTGGCCCGCTAGACAACTATAAGTCAGGATAAACAAACACACATTGGTAGTCGCCCTGCCCCTAATCGTACAAACATTTCCCTGCCAGACGCACGACCAGCTCCCGTGGTCATGGATGATGGTTGGGGTTCACAGAAGACTTGAAGTTTTGTCTTTTATATAACCAGTTGTGATGGTTATGAGGCTGTGTTTGTCCTCTACTGGGTGTTGTGAGGGTGTAGTTTGTATCCGGAGTTGTACAGGTTGTTGGCAGCAAGCTGTACTGTGTAGGCTAGACACCACACACCAACCAACCATGGGGTGAGTCTACTGTCGGCAGCCTCAACATTACGACGCGCGACAAAAGTCCTTAAATCGTGTTAGAATACGGGCCATTACATGAGTCATTGTTACGGCAGCTTCATCCCTTCTGCCTGGAGTACCGACTCATTACCTCGTGGTAGCTCCAACCTAAGATATGAACTCACGCCGCCATCTTACGTTTCTATGGCTGGTTAACTGGACACAGTCATGTGCGTGTTACTACAACGATATTATACTGTTGAACGAGAAACCCTAGTTGGTACACACACACACACACGCACACACACACATACACACACACACACAAACACACACACCATTGTTTCAGTCAGGTCTATATCCTTTCCTCACACCCAAGCTCGTCACTCTACCTCTCGCAACACATTTTATTGCTCAATAACCTCACCTGTACAGCCCCTCCCCCCTGTACAGCCCCTCCCCCCTGATGACCATTACACAAACATCCCTCCACTAACTACTGGCGTGACTATACTAATAACATCAAGGCTATTTCTGTATAACTCTACCATAGAAAACTTTAATAAATACTCATGTTACTTTGGTGTCTTACGTGACCAGATCTTTAGCGTATCTTAAACGTTTATACGCCAGACCTGTGTGACCAGATCCTCTTTGGCGTATTTTAAACGTTTATACGCCAGACCTGTGTGACCAGATCTTCTTTGGCGTATCTTAAACGTTTATACGCCAGACCTGTGTGACCAGATCTTCTTTGGCGTATCTTAAACGTTTATCCGCCAGACCTGTGTGACCAGATCTTCTTTAGTGTATCTTAAACGTTTATACGCCAGACCGGTGTGACCAGATCTTCTTCAGCGTATCTTAAACGTTTATACGCCAGACCTGTGTGACCAGATCTTCTTTAGCGTATCTTAAACGTTTATACGCCAGACCTGTGTGACCAGATCTTCTTCAGCGTATCTTAAACGTTTATACGCCAGACCTGTGTGACCAGATCTTCTTCAGCGTTATGGGTGTTGTTGAATATAACTTGGTGATGGTGACGGTGGTGGCGAGCCTGTAATTGGTTTCAGCTGTAGCAAAGTGCGACAGATTTCCACTACTGGCACTGATAAGACCTTGGAGCGAGTCTGACTCAAGTGGCCCAGGTGGCACAGGGTTATGGCCAGCCCGTTGAC
This sequence comes from Homarus gammarus, assembly GCA_958450375.1. Taxonomy (NCBI): domain Eukaryota; kingdom Metazoa; phylum Arthropoda; class Malacostraca; order Decapoda; family Nephropidae; genus Homarus; species Homarus gammarus. Next base: position 1,516,196 of record CAUDMG010004131.1, on the reverse strand, counting down.
CAAGTGAGGTGGCCACCCAAGCCGCTGGTGGCTGTTAGCAGTGCCAAGTCAGCAATACTTCCAGGGGGGAGAAGTGCCTCAGAGATGTAACCATAACAGAGTGTGTGAGGAGAGACTTCATGGGTAGTGTCACACTCACCCTGACGCCCTCCATCGTGTCACACTCACCCTGAGGCCCTCCATCGTGTCACACTCACCCTGAGGCCCTCCATCGTGTCACACTCACCCTGAGGCCCTCCATCGTGTCACACTCATCCTGAGGCCCTCCATCGTGTCACACTCACCCTGAGGCCCTCCATCGTGTCACACTCACCCTGAGGCCCTCCATCGTGTCACACTCACCCTGAGGCCCTCCATCGTGTCACACTCACCCTGAGGCCCTCCATCGTGTCACACTCACCCTGAGGCCCTCCAACATTAATACCGATGCTTTAACCGCTTGACTTTAATGACGTTATCGAGAGGTCAAGTCTGTAATAGTTATCCTTCACTATTTTATCTTCTACACAGCCAGAGGGAAAGGAGTGAGATATTAACTCCTGGAGAGATAAACCATCGTCCTCAAAGGGTTAAACCATCGTCCTCAAAGGGTTAAACCATCGTCCTCAAAGGGTTAAACCATCGTCCTCAAAGGGTTAAACCATCGTCCTCAAAGGATTAAACCATCGTCCTCAAAGGGTTAAACCATCGTCCTCAAAGGGTTAAACCATCGTCCTCAAAGGGTTAAACCATCGTCCTCAAAGGGTTAAACCATCGTCCTCAAAGGATTAAACCATCGTCCTCAAAGGGTTAAACCATCGTCCTCAAAGGGTTAAACCATCGTCCTCAAAGGATTAAACCATCGTCCTCAAAGGGTTAAACAAATCGTCCTCAAAGGGTTAAACCATCGTCCTCAAAGGGTTAAACCATCATCTTCAAGGGGTTAAAACTGACCAAAACTCTTAACACAGGTAAGGTCTTCACCACACATCAAACCACTCTAACACCCCACTCATCGCCTCTCGCCTACCTGTAAAATAATTAATATGTTCACTGGACACAAGGTATAGTACAGGTGCAGTAATTCCCATAAGGTAGTTTAATGGTGCCATAACTTGTGATTCCCCCATAGCATTCAGATATAAATTATTCATGAGAAAAAATGTAAACATTCACTTTACACTTGATTCTATTTCCAGGGTTTGGAGCAGTGATGA
>CAUDMG010004131.1:1480000-1505000 GCA_958450375.1 Homarus gammarus | reverse complement strand
AACACAGTCACCTACAGTGCCAGAGTAATTACAAGGGATAATCACCCTTAAGGAACCCTATAACTAACTTCTCGACCTAACAACCATCCTAAACTACACTTAACGAGGTAATATAGACACAATTCTATACACACAGTTACATACACTATATAAACTACCGCTTCAACGCAACACATCGTGATTTAAATAGACAAATAACATATGGATGTTCACAATGATACTCCACGTGTGTATAATTGTGTAATGCTCCACGTGTGTATAATTGTATTAATGCTCCACGTGTGTATAATTGTATAATACTCCACGTGTGCATAATTGTATAATACTCCACGTGTGTATAATTGTATAATACTCCACGTGTGTATAATTGTATAATACTCCACGTGTGTATAATTGTATAATACTCCACGTGTGTATAATTGTATAATACTCCACGTGTGTATAATTGTATAATACTCCACGTGTGTATAATTGTATAATGCTCCACGTGTGTATAATTGTGTAATGCTCCACGTGTGTATAATTGTATAATGCTCCACGTGTGTATAATTGTATTATACTCCACGTGTGTATAATTGTGTAATGCTCCACGTGTGTATAATTGTATAATACTCCACGTGTATAATTGTATAATACTCCACGTGTGTATAATTGTATAATACTCCACGTGTGTATAATTGTATAATGCTCCACGTGTGTATAATTGTATAATGCTTCACGTGTGTATAAATACTCCACGTGTGTATAATTGTATAATGCTCCACGTGTGTATAAATACTCTACGTGTGTATAATTGTATAATGCTTCACGTGTGTATAAATACTCTACGTGTGTATAATTGTATAATGCTCCACGTGTGTATAAATACTCCACGTGTGTATAATTGTATAATGCTCCACGTGTGTATAAATACTCTACGTGTGTATAATTGTATAATGCTCCACGTGTGTATAATTGTATAATGCTTCACGTGTGTATTAATACTCCACGTGTGTATAATTGTATAATGCTCCACGTGTGTATAAATACTCTACGTGTATAATTGTATAATGCTTCACGTGTGTATAAATACTCCACGTGTGTATAATTGTATAATGCTCCACGTGTGTATAAATACTCTACGTGTGCATAATTGTACAATGCTCCACGTGTGTATAATTGTATAATGCTCCACGTGTGTATAATTGTATAATACTCCACGTGTGTATAATTGTATAATACTCCACGTGTGTATAATTGTATAATGCTTCACGTGTGTATAATTGTATAATGCTCCACGTGTGTATAATTGTATAATGCTCCACGTTCGTATAATTGTATAATGCTCCACGTGTGTATAATTGTATAATACTCCACGTTCGTATAATTGTATAATGCTCCACGTGTGTATAAATACTCTACGTGTGTATAATTGTATAATACTCCTCGTTCGTATAATTGTATAATGCTCCACGTGTGTATAATTGTATAATACTCCACGTTCGTATAATTGTATAATACTCCACATATGCATACTATCCGTGTATAATACTCCACATATGCATACTATCAGTGTATAATACTCCACATGTATACAATACTCCACGTGTGTATAGGTGTATAATACTCCGTGTGCATAATTGTTATATATTTAGTAGGCTGACGTATACAGCAGTGGCTTATTAAACAAAGGCCTATCACTCTTGCCAAGACCCGTCAGAGGTGAAGTATTTTGGCACGCAGGGACGTCAACCAGTTGTACTCGCGATTTATACCAAGTTTCCCGAAATTCCCTCGACAATAGCTGAAGGCGGTGAGTATAAGGCTCGGTATGGATACCTTTTGAGTACAGATTTTAATGGTATTTTTTTATTTACGATGACGGATTTTAAGTACGGGGATAGATTACGATTACAGACAGGTCATGATTACGATTACAGCTCATAATTACTTTTGGTAGATTACGATTACGAATTAACCTCATCATTAGAGACAGACAGACACCCCGATTGTTAGGTTAGGTTAGGTTGATGAGGGAGAGTTAAAGGTATTGGTAATGTACATAACCTCCTCATGGCGTAGATTAGGTGTGGTAGACTTCGGTGTGGTAGACTTAGGTGTGGTAGACTTCGGTGTGGCTGTAAACAAATACTACTGTGGAGGTAAACAAGTAAACAAACAAAATAAACAAATAAACAAATCCCCTAACAGGTACAAGAGGGGAAGGGCTCTCATGTGTGTGTGGCCATGGGGAGGGGAGGGGAGGGGAGGGGAGGGGAGGGGAGGGGAAGGGAGGGGAGGGGAGGGTAGAGGTAGGGAGGGGAGAGGCGGAGGGGAGAGGGGAGAGGGGGAGGGGAGAGGGGAGAGGGGGAGGGGAGAATGAGAGGGGTAGGGAGAAGAAGGGAGGGTAGAGGTTGGGAGGGGAGAGGGGGAAGGGGAGGGGGAGGGAAAGGGAGGGGAACATATACTTTCACCCAGAGAGTCTTCACGTGAGACGCTTGCCATTCACCCTAAGTTACCACAGCAACACACACACACACACACACACACACACACACACACACAGATAACACCTCGACTGAACATCTCTGGGTCTGGTCACTTAAGTATCTTGCCACTTAAGTTTATCGAGGTGCTATGTAGGGCCACACACACACACACACACACACACACACACACACACACACACACACACACACACATGTTTATTAAGTTCCCACGCCAGCCACCTCAACCAACTCCCACGCCAACCACCTCAACCAGCCCTCATGCCAACCACCTCAACCAACTCCCACGCCAACCACCTCAACCAACTCCCACGCCAACCACATCAACTACCCCTCACGCCAACCACCTCAACCACCCCTCACGCCAACCACCTCGACCACCCCACACGCCAACCACCTCAACCAACTCCCACGCCAATTACCCTCCATTCACTTATTTACAAGCCACTTCTAACACCACTCCCACAACCCTACACCACACACCACTGCCGCTACCCCTTACACCACTGCCGCTACCCCTTACACCACTGCCACTACCCCTTACACCACTGCCACTACCCCTTACACCACTACCACTACCCCTTACACCACTGCCACTACCCCTTACACCACTGCCACTACCCCTTACGCCACTACCACTACCCCTTACACCACTGCCACTACCCCTTACACCACTACCATTACCCCTTACACCACTACCATTACCCCTTACACCACTGCCACTACCCCTTACGCCACTACCACTACCCCTTACACCACTGCCACTACCCCTTACACCACTACCATTACCCCTTACACCACTGCCACTACCCCCTTACACCACTGCCACTACCCCTTACGCCACTACCACTACCCCTTACACCACTACCACTACCCCTTACACCACTGCCACTACCCCTTACACCACTGCCATTACCCCTTACACCACTGTCACTACCCCTTACGCCACTACCACTACCCCTTACACCACTGCCACTACCCCTTACACCACTGCCACTACCCCTTACACCACTACCACTACCCCTTACACCACTGTCACTCCCCCTTACACCACTACCACTACCCCTTACACCACTGCCACTACCCCTTACACCACTGCCATTACCCCTTACACCACTGTCACTACCCCTTACGCCACTACCACTACCCCTTACACCACTGCCACTATCCCTTACACCACTGCCACTCCCCCTTACACCACTGCCACTACCCCTTACACCACTGCCACTACCCCTTACACCACTGCCACTACCCCTTACACCACTGCCACTACCCCTTACACCACTGCCACTACCCCTTACACCACTGCCACTACCCCTTACACCACTACCACTACCCCTTACACCACTGCCACTACCCCTTACACCACTGCCACTACCCCTTACACCACTGCCACTACCCCTTACACCACTACCACTACCCCTTACACCACTGCCACTACCCCTTACACCACTGCCACTCCCTCTTACACCACTGCCACTACCTCTTACACCATTGCCACTACCCCTTACACCACTGCCACTACCCCATACACCACTGCCACTACTCCTTACACCACTACCACTACCCCTTACACCACTGCCACTACCCCTTACACCACTGCCACTACCCCTTACACCACTGCCACTACCCCTTACACCACTGCCACTACCCCTTACACCACTGCCACTACCCCCTTACACCACTGCCACTACCCCTTACACCACTACCACTACCCCTTACACCACTGCCACTACCCCTTACACCACTGCCACTCCCTCTTACACCACTGCCACTACCTCTTACACCATTGCCACTACCCCTTACACCACTGCCACTACCCCTTACACCACTGCCACTACCCCTTACACCACTGCCACTACCCCTTACACCACTGCCACTACCCCTTACATCATTGCCACTACCCCTTACACCACTGCCACTACCCCTTACACCACTACCACTACCCCTTACACCACTGCCACTACCCCTTACACCACTACCACTACCCCTTACACCACTACCACTACCCCTTACACCACTGCCACTACCCCTTACACCACTGCCACTACCCCTTACACCACTGCCACTACCCCTTACACCACTGCCGCTACCCCTTACACCACTACCACTACCCCTTACACCACTACCACTACCCCTTACACCACTACCACTACCCCTTACACCACTGCCACTCCCTCTTACACCACTACCACTACCCCTTACTCCATCCTACCATCTCCACCAATAACCCCCAACATTACCACGTCATCTCCACTATTCCTACACCCCCACCATTCCCACGCCATTCCTATTATTCCGAATCAGTTATAATCTACAACTTTTAATCATTCCCACAACCTAATACAACCTAAACTTATCATCAAAATTCGGACCCAATCCTACGTGACTCCAATCCTTCGATACTCCAATCCTATGAGTCTCCAATCTTATGAGTCTCCAATCCTATGAGTCTCCAATCCTTCGATACTCCAATCCTATGAGTCTCCAATCCAATGCGTCACCAATCCTGAGTCTCCAATCCTTCGATACTCCAATCCTATGAGTCTCCAATCCTATTAGTCTCCAATCCTATTAGTCTCCAATCCTATGAGTCTCCAATCCTACGATACTCCAATCCTATGACTCTCCAATCCTACGATACTCCAATCCTATGAGTCTCCAATCCTATGAGACTCCAGTTCTTAAGGACCTCAAAGCTAAGAGTCTCCAATCTTAATGGATATATAAGATTAGGTTATGGTCTGTTGGAACACACACACACACACACACACACACACACACACACACACAGCCATTACTCCTCCAGACGCCGCCAAGGAGTCTACCACCACAGTGTAGCTCCTCTGGTTGTGTCCCTCGCCCCCCCTCCTTCTGCGCCTTCTTCATAAATTATTGAATTATGTAAAGTGAGGCGTGATGGGGCCAGGTTCGAGGACGACTCTGATGTGTAACTCTCAAAGGCAGTGTTGAGTGGGAGGTGTCAGCATGGGGAGGTAAAGGTCAAATGGGCCCTTGTTCCAATACGCCCTGACCTAACCTAACCTAACCTTACCTAACCAAACCTAACCTAACCTTACCTAACCTTACCTAACCTAACCTTACCTTACCTAACCTAACCTAACATAACCTTACCGAGCCTAACCTTACCTAACCTAACCTTACCTAGCCTAGCCTTGCCTAGCCTAGCCTAAACTTACCTTACCTAACCTAACCTAACCTTACCTAGCCTATCCTTACCTTACCTAACCTTACCTAACGTAACCTAACCTTACCGAGCCTAACCTTACCTAACCTAACCTTACCTAGCCTAGCCTTACCTAGCCTAACCTTACCTAACCTAACCTAATTTCGAGGGCTAATTGGACGAGGCCTCAATTATGGGTCCTAGACTATGTTAGGGCCTAGGAAGACTGGGCCCTAAGTCTAATGGATAGGTTGAGCTGAGGCCCATTAGAGCATGAAGGTCATTAAGACTGGGCCCTTAATTTTGTAGTTACATGAAATTGGTGCCCATTATATCTGGGGCCTACTAGGACTGGGACCTACAAGGACTGGGGCCCACCGGAAATTGAGTTTTTTAGGGCTAGGATTTATTAGGACTATGGCAGACTAAGATTGGGGCCCATTAGAACTGAGGCTAACTGGGACTGGGGCCCATTAGAACTGAGGCTAACTAGGACTGGGGCCCATTAGAACTGAGGCTAACTAGGACTGGGGCCCATTAGAACTGAGGCTAACTAGGACTGGGGCCCACCTGACCAGTCACCTTGAAGTAGACCAGAAAGACACGGGACGTCAACCACGGCACAAAAAGGTGAGAGAATTTAATTTTTCTCTCTCTCTTCTCTCACCCTCGACAGAGTACAGTAGAAGATGAACGGGACCACACACACACACACACACACACACACACACACACACACACACACACACACACACATAAAAAATATCCCACAACGATAAACATTTAAGTATTTTTTCCCACAACCACAAAAAATAAATAAAAGCACCAAAAATACCAATAAAAATATATATAACCAAAGACCATTTTTCCCTCTTCCTCGACTGGGCCTTTTTTCCCCCTTTCCTCCCCCCCAAACATCACTTCCCGCCACTTTTTTCCGCTATTACCGCCAGCGTGACAAAGCGGTCCCTAGGCGGCACTCCAGCCAGGCGGGGAAGTCAGTCTGCTGGTGAGAAGAAAAAGCGAGAAACGATCCAGGAATTCAATGTACATTACCCAATTTGTTCGAGGTTATTGCGTATGTTTTGTTTGTTTGTTAGTCTAAGTGTTTGTGGCGACAGTCTGTACCCGGATTAATTTATGGGGTTTTATCTGTTATTATTATTATTATTATTATTATTATTATTATTATTAGTAGTAGTAGTAGTAGTAGTAGTAGTAGTAGTAGTATTTATTGAGTAAAATATCATCATGCAAATTTACAATTGGTTTGACGTGTGTGTAAGCAATGCAGGTATACAGTTCAGCAGGTATACAGACAACGCAGGTATACAGTGTACATAGACCGTATAAGTACAGTATATAGTTTCCAATGTATATAGACAGTACAGGTATACAGTTCAGCAGGTATACAATGAACAACGCAGTTAGGTATAGAGACCTCGTAAATATACAGTTTCCAACGCACCTAAACAGCGCAGATATATTTTTAACAGCACAACAAGTGGACCAAGGATACAGCCGACAGCAGCCACTCTGAATGATGAGGGGCATAAGAAGCTCTGGGAATATTAACTAAGAGTGACTTAACATTTCTCTTACCAGTATACAGGACGTGGAAATATCGACCCGGGGATAAATGAAAAAGTATTTGTATATTGAATTATTTTGTCCGTAAGAATGAGGCTTTAAGATGAGTAGAATATCGATGGCAAAACACACACACACACACACACACACACACACACACACACATGAAGGGAAGGAAAATATTCATGAAGGGAAGGAAAATATTTATGAAGGGAAGGAAAATATTCGTGAAGGGAAGGAAAATATTCATGAAGGGAAGGAAAATATTCATGAAGGGAAGGAAAATATTCATGAAGGGAAGGAAAATATTCATGAGGAAGGGTAGGAAGGTGGGGTACGAGTGAGGAATATTGCACCTATAACTAGTCTTGGTAAGGGATCGTGCTGCCGGCAACGTGTCAAGCCAGTAAGACAGTCACGAGCTGAGGGCAGTGTGTGACTAACCTTTCACCTCTCTTCTTTATGACCACACACACACACACACACACACACACACACACACAGACACACACACACACACACAGACACACACACACACACACAGCCAACACCACAAATTACGATAGATTGACAGCCTTAACGGGACGAATTATTCACAGTACAAAGTGGGACTCGTAAACACACACACACACACACACACACACACACACACACACACACACACACACACACACACACACACACCTCCCATTGCCTTAAACACACTACCACTTCTATATACAGGTGGCACACAAAACAAACACCTATAAACACCTGCAATACACACAAGTACCTTCACACTCCTTCGACTCAAGCAAGGAAAAACACACACACAAAAAAACACAGACAAAACAAACACAAAAACACAGACAAAACCAAAACGGGCAAAATAAAAACAAAAACAGACAAAAACAGATAAAAACAGATAAAAACAAAAACAGATAAAAACAGATAAAAACAAAAACAGATAAAAACAGATAAAAACAAAAACAGATAAAAACAAAAACAGATAAAAACAGATAAACACAGATAAAAACAAAAATAAAACAAAAAGCAATAAAACAAATGAAAAGCGTCGTCGGCACTCTGCAGTTTCCCCTAATAGTATGGGAATCACCCTTTATAATCTAATTCCAAGAAAAACGTTTCCCCTCATTACCCTCTCCTCCTACCCCTCCCCTCCTCCTACCCCTCCCCTCCTCCTCCCCCTCCCCTCCTCCTACCCCTCCTCTCCTCCTACCCCTCCCCTCCTCCTACCCCACCCCTCCTCCTACCCCTCCCCTCCTCCTACCCCTCCCCTCCTCCTACCCCACCCCTCCTCCTACCCCACCCCTCCTACCCCTCCCCTCCTCCTACCCCACCCCTCCTCCCACCCCTCCTCCTACCCCTCCCCTCCCTCCCCTCTCCTCAGCTACTCTCCCTCGGTGATGAAGCGCAACGACAGATCATTCCCTCGGGGTTTCTGTGTATACCTTCCCCCGCCCCCCCCTTCACCCTCACCTCCCCCCCCCATGGTATACCGTGTTAAGGTTAGGTTAGATTAGGTTAGGTTAGGTTAGGTTAGGTTAGGTTAGGCTAGGTTAGGTTAGGTTAGATTCGGTTAGGTTAGGTTCTATAAGAGTCTACTGTGTTAGGTGCCAACCCCTACCAACACAATATTCCTCCAATCCCTGCCCTATGTAATGTGTACTTCCCTATGCTATGTGTACTTTCCCTATGCTATGTGTACTTTCCCTATACTGTCTACTTTCCTTATACTGTGCACTTTCCTTATACTGTGCACTTTCCTTATACCGTGTACTTTCCTTATACTGTGTACTTTCCTTATACCGTGTACTTTCCTTATACTGTGTACTTTCCTTATACCGTGTACTTTCCTTATACTGTGCACTTTCCTTATACTGTGCACTTTCCTTATACCGTGTACTTTCCTTATACTGTGTACTTTCCTTATACCGTGTACTTTCCTTATACTGTGTACTTTCCTTATACTGTGTACTTTCCTTATACCGTGTACTTTCCTTATACTGTGCACTTTCCTTATACCGTGTACTTTCCTTATACTGTGCACTTTCCTTATACCGTGTACTTTCCTTATACTGTGCACTTTCCTTATACCGTGTACTTTCCTTATACTGTGTACTTTCCCTCTGCTATGTGTTTTACGTTATGTATTTGATAGCACATAATGTTATCACTCCTATCTCTCTCCTCTTCCTATCATCACTCCTATCTATCAGCAATAAATCAACCCAAAATCCCCCATAAATCAACCAAAAATCCCCCATAAATCCCCCATAAATCACCAAGAAATCCCCATAAATCACCAATAAATCCACCAATAAATCACCAATAAATCCCCCATAAATCACCAAGAAATCCCCCATAAATCCCCCATAAATCCACCAATAAATCACCAATAAATCCACCAATAAATCACCAATAAATCCCCCATAAATCCCCCATAAATCACCAATAAATCACCAATAAATCCACCAATAAATCACCAATAAATCCCCCATAAATCACCAATAAATCACCAATAAATCACCAATAAATCAATGATGGAGACAAGAGGTAACAATGGTGGTGTACCGCAGGGGGGGGGGGGGGAGGAGATGACTTCTTTGTAGTAATAAGAATGACAGTATCGATCCCCGTCTTCTGAAGCAGTAAGGTGCGGAGGTCTACCTGTCTGTCTGTCTGTCTGTCTGTCTGTCTGTTAGGTTAGGTTAGGTTGAGCTTGGTTAGGTTAGGTTAGGTTGAGCTTGGTTAGGTTAGGTTAGGTTGAGCTTGGTTAGGTTAGGTTAGGTTGAGCTTGATTAGGTTAGGTTAGGTTGAGCTTGGTTAGGTTAGGTTAGGTTGAGCTTGGTTAGGTTAGGTTAGGTTGAGCTTGGTTAGGTTAGGTTAGGTTGAGCTTGATTAGGTTAGGTTAGGTTGAGCTTGGTTAGGTTAGGTTAGGTTGAGCTTGATTAGGTTAGGTTAGGTTGAGCTTGGTTAGGTTAGGTTAGGTTGAGCTTGGTTAGGTTAGGTTAGGTTGAGCTTGGTTAGGTTAGGTTAGGTTGAGCTTGGTTAGGTTAGGTTAGGTTGAGCTTGATTAGGTTAGGTTAGATTGAGCTTGGTTAGGTTAGGTTAGGTTGAGCTTGGTTAGGTTAGGTTGGGTTGAGCTTGGTTAGGTTAGGTTAGGTTGAGCTTGATTAGGTTAGGTTAGGTTGAGCTTGGTTAGGTTAGGTTAGGTTGAGCTTGGTTAGGTTGGGTTGAGCTTGGTTAGGTTAGGTTAGATTGAGCTTGGTTAGGTTAGGTTAGGTTGAGCTTGATTAGGTTAGGTTGGGTTAGGTTCGATGTATCAATGTAAAGATAATTTGGGTTGTTAGATCAGCAATTATGTTACCTTAATTGACGTTAGAAGTGATTAGAATACAAAAATATGTTAGGATAGGATAGGATGGGTTAGGATAGGATGGGTTAGGTTAGGATAGGATAGTGACCGTCACCTATTAATATACGGTTATCCCCTTAAAAGTTCCGGGTGTGGTTCTGGCCCAATACTCTAATTCCTGATTCCATTATCGTTTCCTATGTATTCCTCCTCTTCCTTCATTTCTACCTACTCTTCCCACACTACAACTACTCACATTCACAACTCCTGGTAACAACTCTGTCACCCCACAACTCCTCCTGGTAACAACTCTGTCACCTCACAACTCCTCCTGGTAACAACTCTGTCACCTCACAACTCCTCCTGGTAACAACTCTGTCACCTCACAACTCCTCCTGGTAACAACTCTGTCACCTCACAACTCCTCCTGGTAACAACTCTGTCACCTCACAACTCCTCCTGGTAACAACTCTGTCACCTCACAACTCCTCCTGGTAACAACTCTGTCACCTCACAACTCCTCCTGGTAACAACTCTGTCACCTCACAACTCCTCCTGGTAACAACTCTGTCACCTCACAACTCCTCCTGGTAACAACTCTGTCACCTCACAACTCCTCCTGGTAACAACTCTGTCACCTCACAACTCCTCCTGGTAACAACTCTGTCACCTCACAACTCCTCCTGGTAACAACTCTGTCACCTCACAACTCCTCCTGGTAACAACTCTGTCACCTCACAACTCCTCCTGGTAACAACTCTGTCACCTCACAACTCCTCCTGGTAACAACTCTGTCACCTCACAACTCCTCCTGGTAACAACTCTGTCACCTCACAACTCCTCCTGGTAACAACTCTGTCACCTCACAACTCCTCCTGGTAACAACTCTGTCACCTCACAACTCCTCCTGGTAACAACTCTGTCACCTCACAACTCCTCCTGGTAACAACTCTGTCACCTCACAACTCCTCCTGGTAACAACTCTGTCACCTCACAACTCCTCCTGGTAACAACTCTGTCACCTCACAACTCCTCCTGGTAACAACTCTGTCACCTCACAACTCCTCCTGGTAACAACTCTGTCACCTCACAACTCCTCCTGGTAACAACTCTGTCACCTCACAACTCCTCCTGGTAACAACTCTGTCACCTCACAACTCCTCCTGGTAACAACTCTGTCACCTCACAACTCCTCCTGGTAACAACTCTGTCACCTCACAACTCCTCCTGGTAACAACTCTGTCACCTCACAACTCCTCCTGGTAACAACTCTGTCACCTCACAACTCCTCCTGGTAACAACTCTGTCACCTCACAACTCCTCCTGGTAACAACTCTGTCACCTCACAACTCCTCCTGGTAACAACTCTGTCACCTCACAACTCCTCCTGGTAACAACTCTGTCACCTCACAACTCCTCCTGGTAACAACTCTGTCACCTCACAACTCCTCCTGGTAACAACTCTGTCACCTCACAACTCCTCCTGGTAACAACTCTGTCACCTCACAACTCCTCCTGGTAACAACTCTGTCACCTCACAACTCCTCCTGGTAACAACTCTGTCACCTCACAACTCCTCCTGGTAACAACTCTGTCACCTCACAACTCCTCCTGGTAACAACTCTGTCACCTCACAACTCCTCCTGGTAACAACTCTGTCACCTCACAACTCCTCCTGGTAACAACTCTGTCACCTCACAACTCCTCCTGGTAACAACTCTGTCACCTCACAACTCCTCCTGGTAACAACTCTGTCACCTCACAACTCCTCCTGGTAACAACTCTGTCACCTCACAACTCCTCCTGGTAACAACTCTGTCACCTCACAACTCCTCCTGGTAACAACTCTGTCACCTCACAACTCCTGGTAACAACTCTGTCACCTCACAACTCCTCCTGGTAACAACTCTGTCACCTCACAACTCCTCCTGGTAACAACTCTGTCACCTCACAACTCCTCCTGGTAACAACTCTGTCACCTCACAACTCCTCCTGGTAACAACTCTGTCACCTCACAACTCCTCCTGGTAACAACTCTGTCACCTCACAACTCCTCCTGGTAACAACTCTGTCACCTCACAACTCCTCCTGGTAACAACTCTGTCACCTCACAACTCCTCCTGGTAACAACTCTGTCACCTCACAACTCCTCCTGGTAACAACTCTGTCACCTCACAACTCCTCCTGGTAACAACTCTGTCACCTCACAACTCCTCCTGGTAACAACTCTGTCACCTCACAACTCCTCCTGGTAACAACTCTGTCACCTCACAACTCCTCCTGGTAACAACTCTGTCACCTCACAACTCCTCCTGGTAACAACCTTTACTCCACAAAAACTAAACTCCATTAGAGATGAAATCCCACTAATGCCGTCAGTGGGCGCGCCTCAATGTTCCTGGCCTCTAGCGCGGGCCATTACGGGGATGTGGAAGAGGCGGGAATGGTTTTGTCATCTGGAATGGGTCCCTGAAATTGCTTCCATCTGAGTATTGACCCACAGTTACCCGCATTATTTCTTTTCCTTTTTTGGGGGGGGGGGAGTTGGGGGTTTGGGAGGAAGGGGGCAGTAAAGGGGGAAGGGGGCAGTAAAGGGGGAGCTCCTACACATTTCTCAGATGATTCCCGGTAGCCAAAAAAAATTCTCACATTAATTTCCTTTATAATATTTAGACACTGAATAATTTTACGCTTTTTTTTTATATTTTAAAATTATTTTTTATAACTTTTCAAACGAGTGGATATGAAATTTAATATAAATCATTTTATTTCCGATTTTATAACGCAAATAAAAAGATTAATCCTCTTACTATAAATTTTAATTAATATATAATATATAGACTATAGTTATATGTATTCTCACACAGACACACACACACACACACAGACACAGACACACACAGACACACACACACCGCCAACAGCTAGTGATAAATACCCCAGCCAGAGTGACCCATCATTAACAGCCATTCCTCCTCCCATTCCCGCCTTAAAGATGAGACGAACAAGTAGAGGACACACGGAGGCGGCGACCCAGCTCCTGGTAATAACGTGTAGGGACAGAGACAAGGGAAGCGCTGTAGAAAAAGGACATCAAGCACTTTATCATCCCGCCGTAAAGTAAAGTAGAGTAAAGTAAAGTAAAGTAAAGTAGAGTAAAGTAAAGTAAAGTAAAGTAAAGTAAAGTAAAGTAAAGTAGAGTAAAGTAAAGTAGAGTAAAGTAGAGTAAAGTAAAGTAAAGTAAAGTAAAGTAAAGTAAAGTAGAGTAAAGTAGAGTAAAGTAAAGTAGAGTAAACTAAAGTAAAGTAGAGTAAAGTAAAGTAAAGTAAAGTAAAGTAGAGTAAAGTAAAGTAAAGTAAAGAAAAGTAGAGTAAAGTAAAGTAAAGTAAAGTAAAGTAGAGTAAAGTAGAGTAAAGTAGAGTAAAGTAAAGTAAAGTAAAGTAAAGTAGAGTAAAGTAAAGTAAAGTAAAGTAAAGTAAAGTAGAGTAAAGTAGAGTAAAGTAAAGTAGAGTAAAGTAAAGTAAAGTAAAGTAAAGTAGAGTAAAGTAAAGTAAAGTAAAGTAAAGTAGAGTAAAGTAGAGTAAAGTAAAGTAGAGTAAAGTAAAGTAAAGTAGAGTAAAGTAAAGTAAAGTAAAGTAAAGTAGAGTAAAGTAAAGTAAAGTAAAGTAGAGTAAAGTAAAGTAAAGTAAAGTAAAGTAGAGTAAAGTAAAGTAAAGTAGAGTAAAGTAGAGTAAAGTAAAGTAAAGTAGAGTAAAGTAAAGTAAAGTAAAGTAGAGTAAAGTAGAGTAAAGTAAAGTAAGTAAAGTAGAGTAAAGTAAGTAAAGTAAAGTAAAGTAGAGTAAAGTAAAGTAAAGTAAAGTAAAGTAAAGTAGAGTAAAGTAGAGTAAAGTAAAGTAAAGTAAAGTAAAGTAGAGTAAAGTAGAGTAAAGTAGAGTAAAGTAAAGTAAAGTAGAGTAAAGTAGAGTAAAGTAAAGTAAATTAAGTAAAGTAAAGTAAAGTAAAGTAAAGTAAAGTAGAGTAAACTAAAGTAAAGTAAAGTAAAGTAGAGTAAACTAAAGTAAAGTAAAGTAGAGTAAAGTAAAGTAAAGTAAAGTAGAGTAAAGTAAAGTAGAGTAAAGTAAAGTAAAGTAAAGTAGAGTAAAGTAAAGTAAAGTAGAGTAAAGTAGAGTAAAGTAAAGTAAAGTAAAGTAGAGTAAAGTAAATTAAGTAAAGTAAAGTAAAGTAAAGTAAAGTAAAGTAGAGTAAAGTAAAGTAAAGTAGAGTAAAGTAAAGTAAATTAAGTAAAGTAAAGTAGAGTAAAGTAAATTAAGTAAAGTAAAGTAAAGTAAAGTAAAGTAAAGTAAAGTAAATTAAGTAAAGTAAAGTAGAGTAAAGTAAAGTAAAGTAAAGTAAAGTAAAGTAGAGTAAAGTAAAGTAAAGTAGAGTAAAGTAAAGTAGAGTAAAGTAAAGTAAAGTAAAGTAAAGTAAAGTAGAGTAAAGTAAAGTAAAGTAGAGTAAAGTAAAGTAAATTAAGTAAAGTAAAGTAGAGTAAAGTAAAGTAAAGTAGAGTAAAGTAGAGTAAAGTAAAGTAAATTAAGTAAAGTAAAGTAAAGTAAAGTAAAGTAGAGTAAACTAAAGTAAAGTAAAGTAGAGTAAAGTAAAGTAGAGTAAAGTAAAGTAAAGTAAAGTAGAGTAAAGTAAAGTAAAGTAGAGTAAAGTAAAGTAAATTAAGTAAAGTAAAGTAGAGTAAAGTAAAGTAAAGTAAAGTAAAGTAAAGTAGAGTAAAGTAAAGTAGAGTAAAAGTAAAGTAAAGTAAGTAAAGTAAAGTAGAGTAAAGTAAAGTAAAGTAAAGTAGAGTAAAGTAAAGTAAAGTAAAGTAGAGTAAAGTAAAGTAAATTAAGTAAAGTAAAGTAAAGTAAAGTAAAGTAGAGTAAAGTAGAGTAAAGTAAAGTAAATTAAGTAAAGTAAAGTAAAGTAAAGTAAAGTAAAGTAGAGTAAACTAAAGTAAAGTAAAGTAGAGTAAAGTAAAGTAGAGTAAAGTAAAGTAAAGTAAAGTAAAGTAAAGTAGAGTAAAGTAAAGTAAATTAAGTAAAGTAAAGTAGAGTAAAGTAAAGTAAAGTAAAGTAAAGTAAAGTAGAGTAAAGTAAAGTAGAGTAAAGTAAAGTAAAGTAAAGTAAAGTAAAGTAAAGTAGAGTAAAGTAGAGTAAAGTAAAGTAAAGTAGAGTAAGTAAAGTAAAGTAAAGTAAAGTAAAGTAGAGTAAAGTAAAGTAAAGTAAAGTAAAGTAGAGTAAAGTAGAGTAAAGTAAAGTAGAGTAAAGTAAAGACTTGGACACGTTATTGCCCCCAACACTAAAGACAACATCATTCTTAAGTCAATATTCTCACCCCCAAAATATATGTAAAATAAAATAAAAATTAAACCAAATAATAATAAAAATAATCAAGATAAAATAAAATAAAAATAAAATATAAATAAATTCAAGATAAAAATATAAAATAAAATAAATAACAACAAAAATAAACCTAAATAAATTTGAAAGAAAACAAAAGTAAATAAAATAATTCAACCATTATTTTACCAGCACTCATAAGATCATTTTGCCGACAGCCTGAGAGTCATGGTGAGTAAGGGCCTTGGAAACAGCCTCATCCGTCCTGCGATAATCACCCTTACGCTGAGACACACTTAAGTCCATCCACTCGTTACCCTTCCCGGCTAATACGACAATACACCTGATGGCTCTTCTTCCTGATTAGTTTGTTTCCCTCCCAAGGTGAAAATATTTCTATGGTGTGAGCAATAGGTGGTGATATGGTGTAAGCAATAGGTGGTGATATGGTGTAAGCAATAGGTGGTGATATTTCCTTTATCAAGTGCGTTAAGGTGTAAGCAATTTAACAAGTTTATAGACTCGTTGTTGAAGAGTTCGTACGCCTTTTACAGTGGAACCTCTATTTAGCGGACTGCTTGAAGAGGAAATTCCGTTATATCGAGTTTATTTAATATGAAACCTCCACCTAACGAACAATAGATGAAAGTCCGTTATATCGATGAAATTCCGTTATATCGAGGGTCCAGTACGTGGAAACCCTCCCAAACTAGCGGATTATATAATTATCACCTTAATTATTTCACCTGTCATACTATTTAACATAAATTAATACTAAAACAGGACTAATTAATTAATTAAATCTGTACTACTTAACCGTATCTTCTGCTGTTAATTATGCTACAATTATTAGTATTATAATTATTGCCGAACTTGGAATAATTAATCTATATAATTATGGTATTAGTATTATTTTCCATTATAATTACTGCCGAACTTGGAATAATTAATCTATATAATTATGGTATTAGTATTATTTTCCATTATAATTATTGCCGAACTTGGAATAATTAATCAAGATATAATGAATGTATTAGTATTATTTTTATTAATGCCGAACTTGGAATAATTTATCAGACTACAAAGGATTATCATGTCAATAATTAATATCTCACACTTATGTATCTCATATACTGAGGTCATTCGGCTCCAGGTATCTCAAGCTGTGAATAATATTAAAACACCTGTGTATATTAACGCACCTGTGTATATTAACGCACCTGTGTATATTAACGCACCTGTGTATATTAACGCACCTGTGTATATTAACGCACCTGTGTATATTAATGCACCTGTGTATATTAACGCACCTGTGTATATTAACGCACCTGTGTATATTAACGCACCTGTGTATATTAACACACCTGTGTATATTAACGCACCTGTGTATATTAATGCACCTGTGTATATTAACGCACCTGTGTATATTAACACACCTGTGTATATTAACACACCTGTGTATATTAACGCACCTGTGTATATTAACACACCTGTGTATATTAACGCACCTGTGTATATTAACGCACCTGTGTATATTAACACACCTGTGTATATTAAAACACCTGTGTATATTAACACACCTGTGTATATTAACGCACCTGTGTATATTAATGCACCTGTGTATATTAACGCACCTGTGTATATTAATGCACCTGTGTATATTAACGCACCTGTGTATATTAACACACCTGTGTATATTAACGCACCTGTGTATATTAACGCACCTGTGTATATTAACGCACCTGTGTATATTAATGCACCTGTGTATATTAACGCACCTGTGTATATTAACGCACCTGTGTATATTAATGCACCTGTGTATATTAACGCACCTGTGTATATTAACGCACCTGTGTATATTAACGCACCTGTGTATATTAATGCACCTGTGTATATTAATGCACCTGTGTATATTAACGCACCTGTGTATATTAACGCACCTGTGTATATTAACGCACCTGTGTATATTAACGCACCTGTGTATATTAACGCACCTGTGTATATTAACGCACCTGTGTATATTAATGCACCTGTGTATATTAACGCACCTGTGTATATTAACGCACCTGTGTATATTAATGCACCTGTGTATATTAACGCACCTGTGTATATTAACGCACCTGTGTATATTAACGCACCTGTGTATATTAACGCACCTGTGTATATTAATGCACCTGTGTATATCAACCCACCTGTGTATATTAACCCACCTGTGTATATTAACGCACCTGTGTATATTAATGCACCTGTGCATATTAACGCACCTGTGTATATTAACACACCTGTGCATATTAACGCACCTGTGTATATTAATGCACCTGTGTATATTAACGCACCTGTGTATATTAATGCACCTGTGTATATTAACGCACCTGTGTATATTAATGCACCTGTGTATATTAACCCACCTGTGTATATTAACGCCATGAGGAAGGTAAAGGCTAATTAAAGTGTGTACGGCGTATAGGTGAAGCCACTGCTCCCCCCACACACTGTATAAGACCTCTCAACACTGCAGCAGCTGAGGTATGAGCGTCACTCTGGCTATGTGGACTAAAAAAGATCTTTGTTCCCACACTCCTCGCTGACGGAATGTGGCCGCCACGTGTGTGTGAGAGAGAGCGCTCTTCCTCTCCCAAATTTCCAGTTCTTACGTGTCCAGTCCAACAAATGTCATTAACACTCCAACCATCTTCCAGGACCCCCCCCCACCTTTCATCTTCCAGGACAACCCCCTCCCATCTTCCAGGACCACCACCACCACCACCACAATCCTTCCCATTTGTCCAGTCCAGCAGCTGTCAGAACTATAGCCTCCTCCCTCCTTCTCTCCCTCCCTCCTACACCCTCCTTCCCCTACACCTCC
Source organism: Homarus gammarus (assembly GCA_958450375.1). Classification (NCBI taxonomy): domain Eukaryota; kingdom Metazoa; phylum Arthropoda; class Malacostraca; order Decapoda; family Nephropidae; genus Homarus; species Homarus gammarus. The sequence goes on along the minus strand of CAUDMG010004131.1, from coordinate 1,486,144 downwards.
CTCCCCCCAACACCCTCTCCTCCCTCTTACACCTCCACTCCAGTAAGCGCCATTAACACCCCCCCCCCTCTCTCACCTTTCAGGACCCCCCTCCCCCCTCTACTGACTCCCACGTGTTCTACCCTTGAGTATCGGTAACGCTTCCTCCATTCCTCAGTCGCCCCCTTCCCCCTTCCTCCCTCCTTCCTCCCTCCTTCCGTTGTCCCCTCCATTACTCCCTCCTCCTGTTGCTCTCCCCCTATCCTCCCTCTCATCTCTCCTTCACCCTCCCCCCTCCATCCGTCTCCCCTTCCCTCCATCTCTCCCTCTCTCCCTCCCTCTCATCTCTTCATCGCCCCCTCCGTCCGTAACCCTCCCCCCTCTCACCCCTCTCCAATAGTACTAACGACTCAGTATATCATGTGATACCCATAAAATCACCATCTGGCATCTCGTCTGGAATGGCAGGAACCAGGACTGGAATGTAAACAATCTAATTAACACATTCCCGCCGTCACGGAACAGAGACTGACTTTGTTTTGGTTTTGTGTTGTTTTTTTTTGGCGGGAAGGGGGAGGGGGAGGGGAAGGGGGGCGGGGAGGGGGGACGGGGGACGGGACGGGGACGGGGGGCGGGGAAGGGGGACGGGGAGGGGGGAAGGGGGACGGGGAAGGGGACGGGAGGGGGAGGGGGAGGGGACGGGGGCCGGGGAAGGGGGGAGGGGAAGGGGGACGGGGGACGGGTAGGGGGGAGGGGAAGGGGGACGGGGAGGGGGGAGGGGACGGGGAGGGGGGAAGGGGAACGGGGGAAGGGGAGGGGGGAGGGGACGGGGAAGGGGGACGGGGGACGGGGGGCGGGGAGGGGGAGGTGCAGTATACTATGTTTGAGTTACACTGACAAGGACATCTCAGTGTATCTAGTTGTTATTTAATACAGTTATTGGGAGAAACAAGAGACACATTCTAAAAATACATTCATACAGATGTAAGTTAATATACATATATACTTCATACATATACATTATATAAATTACACACACACACACACACACACACACAGGTACTCCCAACTGTGATCACTACACCGTAAGCCAACATCAACTAGGGTGAGTCTGGCGATACATAAAACATCTCATTAATGTGATGTGAAAATCTGTGATGTTGACTTTCATGATGTAGATAAAGGGTGTCTCCCCCCCCTCCCCCTTTTCACTCTCCCTTTCACCCTCGTTGGCTCTCTCTCTCTCAGCTACGGGGCACAGGTACCACAATAAGGCTCTATCTTTCACCCAATATTTCCCTCTAAATTACCTTCATTGCCAGGGATTATTTCAAAGCCTGTTGCAGTTTTTTCCTCAACTCGTTTTACTGATTAAATCCCAGTTAATCCGACACTCCATTAGCGGGGCTTATAAACACACTCACTACTACAACTTTACCCTGAGTAATCGCCCAAGGTAAAACGAGACTCGGGGTTTTTTCCCCCCTCAAATACCTGTTTCCCCTCCATATAACTCGGGTTTTTTCCCATCCATACAACTCTGGTTTTTTCCCTCAAATATCTGTTTTTTCCTCCATATGTGAAAGTGGATTATGATGGAAATTGAGCCCCGGGTTAAGGTTTCCCCTGTTTGCTTTTATTTCCTGTAGAATGACGTAGCAACATGTTCATCCTGGGCAGAAAACGTGTAGCAATATTTTCATCAACAACTCTCTCGGTGCTTCAGTCTACCACACATTTCAATCTCTTTCTACCACAATTTATATCCTCGTCTACCACACTTTCACCACACCTATTCAAAACATCTACCGCACATGATAAAAAAAGTGTAATTAAATTTTTGCCTTAACAAATGTACAAACCAGTGGAAATTTCGGGGATTTATTTGTGTAAATTTCGGGGGATTTATCGGGAAATTTCAGGGGATTTATCGGGAAATTTCGGGGGATTTATCGGCGGAAATTACGAGGGATTTAACAGGACAGATTTTTGGGTGATTTAGCAGTGGAAATTTCGAGGGATTTATCGGCGGAAATTTCGGGGGATTTATCGGCGGAAATTTCGGGGGATTTATCGGCGGAAATTTCGGGGGATTTATCGGCGGAAATTTCGAGGGATTTAATCTTGAAAAATCTATCATATAAACCAAACAGAATTAAACGACTGTGGCCCCTAATGCTGTGTAATCTCTCTCCCTCTCCTCACACTCACCTCTCCCCTAACCTCCCCCCCCCTTCACCCCTTCCCCCCCTCACCCTCGTCCACCCACCCCTTGTTCACTTTCCTCCCGCGCACTTCTCTCCCGTTCGCTTATTTTCGTTACTCCTCCCGTCCACCAGTTTACTCCTCCCGCTTTTTCTGTTAACTCCTCCCGCTCTTTCTGTTAACTCCTCCCGTTTTGATGTTAACTCCTCCCGTTTTTTCTGTTAACTCCTCCCGTTTTGATGTTAACTCCTCCCGTTTTTTCTGTTAACTCCTCCCGTTTTCCTGTTAACTCCTCCCGTTTTCACCCCTCTCCATTACTCCATACCTCCCGTCGTTCACTCCTCCCGTGCTCATCCTCCCGCTCAGTCCTCCCGTTGTGATAGCTGGGCCTCCGGGCTGGGTGTAACACATCGGCTTTTTTAAATGTGATATATTTTAGATCTATTAAATGCAAATTGCCTAAGGCTTCTCACATCGTCAGAGAGTATACACACGGCACACCAACGGACCACGTACACGGACCACGCACACCACCACGTACACGGACCAAATACGTACATGAACCACGTACACGGATCACACAGACATAGGCCACGTACACGAATTACTCGCACAGACCACGTAACCAGATCACGTACACGGACCACGTACATACCACCACGCACACGAACCACGTACACGAATTCCGCACACAGAACACGTACCCTCCCTCCCCCCCTCCTTCAACCCTTTCCTATCTCCCTCCCTCCCTTCCTCCCTCCCTCTCATCCTCTCTCTCCCTCTCATCCTCCCTCTCATCCTCCTCCCTGCCTCTTATTTCCCTCTCTCCACCCTCTTCCCTCACATCTCCTTCTCTACCACCACCCCACTCTCCAACAAAACAAATCCCTCTCCAACAAAACAAATCCCTCTCCAACAAAATAAATCCCACTCCAACAAAACAAATCCCTCTCCAACAAAACAAATCCCTCTCCAACAAAATAAATCCCACTCCAACAAAACAAATCCCTCTCCAACAAAACAAATCCCACTCCAACAAAACAAATCCCTCTCCAACAAAACAAATCCCACTCCAACAAAACCCATTCCACCCTTCTACAAAGCCCCTACATCACCTACTCCACCCCCCCCCCTACCCCCTACTTTCAATATTTTACACACAAATGAAAGGGGGGGGGAGGGGGGAGGGGGGAGGGGGGGCAGGAGAGGCCTCACACCGCATCCAACACAACAGACACAAACCCTCCCTTCCCTATGACCTCCCAAAACCGACCTTATAACCACCAGTACATAAGGGTTAATATTGGCTCACTCGCCGACGTGTGGGATAGGGCTTTAATTCATACATATTAAGGGGTTGGTCTGGGCCTCGCTTTAGAATTATCAAGGGAGTATTCTGGCACCCGGTAATATCTGCTGCTGCCACCGCCCACAGCAACATACCCCCTTCCTTCCCCTTTCTTCCCCCTTTTCTTCTTCCTTCCCCTTTCCTCCTTCCCCCTTTTCGTCTTCCTTCCCCTTTCCTCCTTTCCCCTTTTCTTCTTCCTTCCTCTTTCCTCATTCCTCCTTCCTTCCCCCCCTTTACCAGCTCTTACTTGTTCAGGGAAGGGGGAAAGAAGTAGAAAAAAGGGGGAATTAGGGGGAAAAGGGGGAATAGGGGGGCAAAGGGGGAATTAGAGGGAAAGAGGAATTGAGGGAAAGGGGGAATGGGGGGGGGGGAAGATAGGGTAGGTAAGAGGGATTAAGGGAAAGGGGGAATGGGTAGGAAGGAGGGATTAGGGGGGGAAGGGGTAGGAAAAAAGGGGGTAATAAGGGGAAGGGGTAGGGAAAAAGGGGGAGAAGTGGAAATTGTGGGGATTAAGAGAGGTTGGTGGAGACTATGAGAGAGAGAGAGAGAGAGAGAGAGAGAGAGAGAGAGAGAGAGAGAGATCCCTGAGCTTCACATAACATAACACGTGCAGTCATTGTTATCCCCGGGTTATGAACACACTCTCACGACTCAGGTAACGAAGGTCGGGAAAAATTTTTGGAAAATATCAAACTACAAAAATTATTGTCCTTGAGTTATTGTCATGAGAGAGGAAAAATATACCATAATAAATAAGGTTTTATATACTACTACTACTACTACTACTACTACTACTGCTACTACTACTGCTACTACGACTACTACTACTGCTACTACTACTACTACTTTTTTTTTTTTTTTTTTTTTTACGTGGCCTCCAGCCTCCCCCAATAGCCACACCTTCGCCACCATTTATTTACCTTAATATTAAATATCCTAATACATAATAAGCTATCCTATCTGTGTTAAATTAGTTGAGCCGCAGATCTATGCGGCATTCAGTGACTGTAGCCTCATAGTCAATATCTGCAGCAGTTGTCGAAGTAGGGGCAGAAGCTCTCGTTCCCCTGAGGCAGAGCAAAGCCGACCGAAGGAGAGAGAAGGACAGTCGACATCTCATCCAGGCTGTAACATAACTTCTGGGCTGCTGCTTCTGTTCGGAGATCACCTCCGCGAGTCTGGCGTAGAAACATCTTGCACTTGGGCCCATCCCACCAGAGGTTGTGAACACTAGAGGAGTGAAGCTGCCTTGATCAACGTTACTACTACTACTACTACTACTACTACTACTACTACTACTACTACAACTACTATTACTACTGCTACTACTGCCACTACTACCACTACTACTACTACTACTACATCAACAAGAACAACAACTACTACATTACTCACAGGAACAAACAAACAAACACAAACACACCACCTCCCTGTGATGTCAGAGAGAGAGGGAGCAGAGCAGGACTATGAAACAAGGAAACAAAGAAATGAAAAAGAAAAAGAATAAAGAATGAAAGAAAGATAAAGAAAGAGAAAAAGAAAGAAAGAAAGAAAGAGAGAAAGAAAAGTTGCCTACAATCAGCTAACAGGCGGCGTAGAGAAAGTCTTTGGGGAAAATAGTGGGAATTAAATGTGAGACTATGGCGCTCAACACCCTGATTAAAGTGAGGTAGAAGGAGGGAGGGAAGAAAGGGAGAGGGAGAGAGGGAGGGAGGGGGTGAGGGAGTAAGAGAGTGAGTGAGGGGTGAGGGGTGAGGGAGCGGAAGTGGCGGGTGAGGAGGTAATTGTGCTGACGGAGGCCACGAAGGCTGCCTGCCCTGTCCTCCCTTCCCTCCACCTCCTCTCTCCCTTCCCTCCACCTCCTCTCTCCCTTCCCTCCACCTCTTCTCTCCCTTCCCTCCACCTCTTCTCTCCCTTCCCTCCACCTCCTCTCTCCCTTCCCTCCACCTCCTCTCTCCCTTCCCTCCACCTCCTCCCTCCCTGGCAGTCGTGATGTCTGGTACTGTGTTATGGTGGATGATGTGAGGGTGTTGTGGGTGTAGTGGGTGTAGTGGGTGTAAGGGGTGTAGTGGTAGTGGGTGTAAGGGGTGTAGTGGGTGTAATAGTAGTGGGTGTAGTTGTGGTGAGTGTGTTAGTGCAGTGGGTGTAGTGGGTGTTGTCTGGGTGTAGTGGGTGGTTGATTATGTAGTAATATTAAAGGTCAGGATGGAGTGGTTGATGGCTTTCTTAAGTACCTCGAGAGACAGACAGACAGACAGACAGACATCAACAACTCATCAACAGGCACAACAAAACTGACGACAGAATGAAATCATTGGTCGTGTTCGTTGTTTAACCCTTTGAGGACGATGGTTTAACCCTTTGAAGACGATGGTTTAACCCTTTGAGGACGATGGTTTAACCCTTTGAGGACGATGGTTTAACCCTTTGAAGACGATGGTTTAACCCTTTGAAGACGATGGTTTAACCCTTTGAGGACGATGGTTTAATCCTTTGAGGACGATGGTTTAACCCTTTGAGGACGATGGTTTAACCCTTTGAAGACGATGGTTTAACCCTTTGAAGACGATGATTAATCCTTTGAGGACGATGGTTTAACCCATTGAAGACGA
>CAUDMG010004131.1:1467500-1477500 GCA_958450375.1 Homarus gammarus | reverse complement strand
CTAACCTCACCTACCCTACCCTACCCTACCCTAACCTCACCTACCCTACCCTACCCTACCCTAACCTCACCTACCCTACCCAACCCTAACCTCACCTACCCTACCCAACCCTAACCTCACCTACCCTACCCTTACCCTACCCTACCCTAACCTCACCTACCCTACCCTAACTATAATACACCAATATTAAACTAGTACAACACTCTCATAAATAAACTACTAAACAAAATGTGTCGCAGCTGTCATAAAGTCACAAAAGGCTTTATTAACAATATAGTTTGTGTTGTACAGTAATGGTCATAATTAAAATAAAAATAAAAATTCTAGCATATAAAAACTCCCCCCCCAGCTAAAGCTTATTATGCAACAAAAGCTTCATTACTAATTAACGCGTGTTTTGTTTAAGCAATTGTCATTTCATTAACAATAGCGTTTTGTTGTTATCACAGTTACATGTACTGGACGGCAATGAACAAAACATTTTAAAATTAGTAACAAAATTACATAAATAAAACAACGCGTCATTATCGTAAACAACTAATAAAACAACACGTCATTACCGTAAACAAATAAAACAACACGTCATTACCGTAAACAAATAAAACAACACGTCATTACCGTAAACAAATAAAACAACACGTCATTACCGTAAACAAATAAAACAACACGTCATTACCGTAAACAAATAAAACAACACGTCATTACCGTAAACAAATAAAACTACACGTCATTACCGTAAACAAATAAAACAACACGTCATTACCGTAAACAAATAAAACAACACGTCATTACGGTGAAAACTCAGTAAAACACGTCATTACGGCGAAATGAAAAATATAAGTACAACTCGTACCTGCAGGGAACACACAGGTAAGGTAAAGGTAATCAAGGACCAGGTATGATGAATGTAACACCTGACTAAATGTATCAATTACTGAGACCCGTTGAGGAGACCCATCAGCTATTAGCTTTATAAGTCTTAGTACTCATCAGCTATTAGCTTTATAAGTCTTAGTACTCATCAGCTATTAGCTTTATAAGTACTAACCACACAAGGTAAACAAGGTGTGTGTTTTTTAAGTGTGTTTTAGTAGTATTAATAAGTGTGAATGTTGTTCCCTTATGTTCAATTGGTAATGGGAAGCGGGGCGGGACGGGTCGGGGCTTGGTGAGGCGGGGCGGGGCGGGCCGGGTTGGGGCTTGGTGGGGCGGGTTGGGGCTGTGCTTTGGCTGGGCGGGTAGGGTCTGGGCGGGTTGGGGTTAGGCAAGTTGGGGCTGGGCTGGGCGGAGCTGTGCTGGGCGGGGCTTGGCTGGGCGGGGCGGGTTGGGGCTTGGTGGGGCGGGTCGTGGAGAGGCGGGGCGGGGTTTGGTGGTGGTGTAGGGAGTTGTGACCTTGACCGCTTGCCTGTGGTTCCTCATCTGCATGCCGGGCAGCCACGGTAAACACGCTGGGGAATGTTCTGTGAGAGAGTCCACGTTACCAGTCGTGGTTTAACTTAAGACTCCTATAGCTGAGCCTCATATCATCACCCGGTTGTGGGGGAAACTGCCACGGATCTCTACTCCTCATCCCAAATATCAGGGTTCGAGACCAAGGGAGTTTATTTAGGGTGTGTTTATCAGGAGGAAAATAGAGGTTTGTGGGTTAATTCAGGTCCCTTTTACACGTAACCGGATCCAACCATGAATGTTAAACTTAAGTCACAACTGACTGTACAAAGTGGTTGGCCTCAGGAAGTTAAGCCTCGTCATGTCCTGCACACCTGAGAGAGGTTCACTGTGTATGTGTTTCTGTTTACTGTCAGCACATGTGAAGCTGACATATGTGAGGTGTTTATTACATACAACACGGGAGCGTTTAATATCATAACTCTTTAATCCTCCGAGTGGAACCATCTTGACACACACACACACACACACACACACACACACGGGGGGGAAAGCTACTGTATATAATGAGAGCGGCCACCTGCTGAGTTCTCATCGTCTCCACACTGCGGGTAACACGAACACGGTCTCCTTCTGCCTTACCCACCATCTAACCTAACCTAGCCCTCCTCTCCCCCACTGCCCCCCCCCCCTCACACACAGGTAACAGGACACTCTTCTCTCCCACGGTCGCCCCCCCTCACACACAGGTAACAGGACACTCGTCTCTCCCACGGTCGCCCCCTCCCACACACAGGTAACAGGACACTCGTCTCTCCCACGGTCACCCCCTCCCACACACAGGTAACAGGACACTCTTCTCTCCCACGGTCGCCCCCTCCCACACACAGGTAACAGGACACTCTTGTCTCCCACGGTCGCCCCCTCCCACACACAGGTAACAGGACACTCTTCTCTCCCACGGTCGCCCCCCCCCCCCTCACACACAGGTAACAGGACACTCTTCTCTCCCACGGTCGCCCCCCCCTCACACACAGGTAACAGGACACTCTTCTCTCCCACGGTCGCCCCCTCCCACACACAGGTAACAGGACACTCTTCTCTCCCACGGTCGCCCCCTCCCACACACAGGTAACAGGACACTCTTCTCTCCCACGGTCGCCCCCTCCCACACACAGGTAACAGGACACTCTTCTCTCCCACGGTCGCCCCCTCCCACACACAGGTAACAGGACACTCTTCTCTCCCACGGTCGCCCCCTCCCACACACAGGTATCGCTTCAAGACCTTTACCTGTTAATTATTTTTTCTGGTTTACTCCTGTAACGCAAATGTCAATCCCATCGTTGGGAAGATACAAATGCCAACAGCCGCTGTGGTTCACGTCCGTCTTGTGTAGCCACCGTGTGTTCCTTATTTATTTTTTAGTGATTATATAAAAGGTGAAGACTGGCTGACGAACCTTCGATAAGTATGACGATTTTTGCCCAACATCTACCTGTATTTTTGTCTAATTAAGGAAAGACCTCGACCCCTGGCATGATCACAGAACTCACTACACCTCAACACCGCGCCATGCCACCAACCTCTCCCCTCCTCCCCCTACCCATAATAACTCCATAATATGTGTATTGTTTGGTCTATTCTCACATTCCAACACATCTCTTGAACACCTTATCATTTGGTCTATTCCCACATCCCAGCACATCTCTTGAACACCTTATCATTTGGTCTATTCTCACATCCCAACACATCTCTTGAACACCTTATCATTTGGTCTATTCTCACATCTCTTGAACACCTTATCATTTGGTCTATTCCCACATCCCAACACATCTCTTGAACACCTTATCATTTGGTCTATTCTCACATCTCTTGAAACACCTTATCTTTAACCAGCTATTTACAGTGCGTTCACCATCGACAACTTCCCGTTCCTGATAACTCGACAATATACGGAACATCCTGAGACAGAACTCCTAATACGGAACACCCTAAGACGGAACATCCTAAGACGGAACATCCTAAGACGGAACATCCTAAGACGGTACATCCTAAGACGGTACATCCTAAGACCCTGTAAACGCACTAGTGAAGGGGACTAGTCAAACCTATTCAACGAAGACGGATTATCTGAAGCGGGATTATTAAACAGTACATGGAAGACGGATTATCTGAAGCGGGATTATTAAACAGTACATGGAAGATGGATTATCTGAAGCGGGAAGATTATACTGTACGTGAGATTAAATAAAAAAAAATAACAAAACAGACGACAAACAACTAAAATATGGGGCACAGAATCATAACATTGGGAACACCATATTAGAACACTCCTTACCTTGCTGGCAGCTACACCATACCATAACCATACATACCTGCAGAGAAGAGAAGACAATTTTTAAGATAACAAAGATAACAGGAATACATTTGATATATCTATGTACTACGACACACACACACACACACACACACACACACACACACAAACCTGCCAAGAGAAGAAAACTTTTAAGATAAGATAACAACATTGGATTTGATATATCTATTTTTAACACAATTTTGACTTTGATCCTTCCTCTCTCACTGAAAATAGACCAGTAAGCTGATCCAACACAAGATAACCACTCAGAGGTGATTAGTTAAACGAGTGAGATGGTTAATAAGATAGATAGATAGATAGATAGATAGATAGATAGATAGAAGCATTTAATAATAATCATTATATAAACACAGTGGTTGAGTACGTATATATAACTTCACAGTGGTTGAGTACATCTGTTTATGAAGAATGACAGACAATAATGGTTAATCAACGAGAGAAAGTCCAAGAAATCTGTCAAAAGCCAATTTCCTGATCCTGCGCGTTTACAGGGGCTCGTCATATAGCCTAGGTACAGTCCCCTTCACGAGCCCCTGTAAACGCACTAGTGAAGGGGACTGTACCTAGGCTATATGACGAGCCCCTGTAAACGCACTAGTGAAGGGGACTGTACCTAGGCTATATGACGAGCCCCTGTAAACGCACTAGTGAAGGGGACTGTACCTAGGCTATATGACGAGCCCCTGTAAACGCACTAGTGAAGGGGACTGTACCTAGGCTATATGACGAGCCCCTGTAAACGCACTAGTGAAGGGGACTGTACATGGTGTGTGGGGTGGGGGGGAGGGGGCAGAGAAGGTCAGCTAGTGGTGGAGGTAGCACCACACAATAGGCCACGCCTCCTCAAGTTAACATAAACACTTATCACACGTCCTGCCACGCCCACCTGCCACGCCCACCTCATAGTTGTCGGAAAAAATAGATTAAAGTTGCATTACTCTCCTTTATACTGCAGCTGCTATTAATATACCTGTGTGTGTGTGTGTGTGTGTGTGTGTGTGTGTGTTATAACGCATACGACATCAGATTTACATAAGGAACGAATTACAGTATTAGGAAGGAGTTGTCTCACCACCTCCCGTCCCATCTCCTGTCCCACCTCCCGTCCCATCTCCTGTCCCACTTTCCGTCCCATCTCCTGTCCCACTTTCCGTCCCATCTCCTGTCCCACTTTCCGTCCCATCTCCTGTCCCATCTCCTGTCCCATCTCCTGTCCCACCTCCCGTCCCATCTCCTGTTCCACCTCCACTTCCCCTTCCTTCTCCCCCTCCCACATCCCATTAACCCCTTTCACTCCCTTTCTCATTGTCTCACCCTTTCCACTCATTTGTCGCCCTTTCACACTCACTCCCTTTCATTTCTCTCTCTCTTTCTCTCCCTTTTCTAGTCATGCTTCTCTCACTCTTTTGTTTTCGTCACGTTCACTAATTCATCTATTCCCTTCTTCACTCTCTCTCTCTCTCTCTCTCTCTCTCTCTCTCTCTCTCTCTCTCTCTCTCTCGTGTACTTCGCCATTTTGATCTTTATTCGGTCTCTTCTTCCTTCCCACTCATTCCTTCTCCTTTCCCACTCTTTCCTCCTTCCTTCCTAGTCATTCTTCCTCCCTTCCCACTCATTCTTCCTCCTTTCCCACTCATTCTTCCTCCCTTCCCACTCATTCTTCCTCCCTTCCCACTCATTCTTCCTCCCTTCCCAGTCATTACTCCTCCCTCCCCACTCATTCTTCCCTTCCTCTTCTCCCCACAGTAATCCCTCTCTCCCCTCTCACTGTGCCCTCTCACTTCCTCTCCGGCTGGAGTTCCCTCTCCCCCCTCTCACCATTATGTGTCCCACAGCACAAACAATGGAGGGCCGGATCACATGACAAACGCAACCGCTCCTCCCCCCCTCTCCCCACTCCCCCCCACTCCTCCCACCTCCCTCTCTCTCCCTGATAGACGTAACCCTCTCTACCATCCTCGCTACTGACTCAATTCCACGGCTTCGGATATCTAAAACAAAATCGAATTATTTGATTATAATTTTTATTCCAATTCGATTTATAAATGTTTTTGTTTATTTATGTAACTATAAACATCATTTGAATTCTGATGTCACCTTGAGGATGTTTATTAAAGACGAGAATTATTTGGGGTTTTGTGGCCGTGTGTTCCCGGTTCATAAGGTCGAAGATCACTCACCTGCCACACACACACACACACACACACACACACACACACACACACACACACACACCGAACATGAAAGTTTCAATGGCCGGAGGACACACGGCAAATAATACAGAATTTAATCCTTTTGCAGACACGGTATTGATGGAACTGTAAATATTACATAGAGTACCCAGTAGACCAGAGATGTAGGGGGGGGGGGGAGTCATTGTGTTACTGTAGTGTGATGTGCCGTGCTGGGTTGGGATGTGCTGGGTTGGGATGTGCTGGGTTGGGATGTGCTGGGTTGGGATGTGCTGGGATGGGATGCGAACAAGGGCGAGGAAGTTTAGAGAGAGAGAGAGAGAGAGAGAGAGAGAGAGAGAGAGAGAGAGAGAGAGAGAGAGAGAGAGAGAGAGCAACCACGATCATAATATCAACAACTCTAAAATTACTTGAGTTTCCAAAGAGAGACAGAGAGAGACAGAGAGAGAGACAAAGAGAGACACAGAGAGAGAAAGAGAGAAAGAGAGAAACAGAGAGAAACAGAGACACAGAGAGAGAAACAGAGAGAGACAGACAGATCGACAACCATAACAGCTACAACTCTCAAAATAATTACTTGGTTTAACAACAATCCCTAGAGAAATAACATGACATAATACTTTGAGTCTATAGGGAATCTATCGAGCGTAAACCAACTGTGACACGGACGAACGCACGGACGGACGGGAGGACGGACGGACGGACGGACGGGAGGACGGACGGGCGGACGGACGGGAGGACGAACGGGAGGACGGACGGACGGACGGACGGACGGACGGGCGGACGGACGGACGGGAGGACGGACGGACGGGCGGACAAACAGACAAGATCACTACGCTATCCCCTCCTCAGGTAATAAATGAAGTACGGACGAAGAAAACAGAAGTACGGACGAAGAAAACAGAAGTACGGACGAAGAAAACAGCAGTACGGACGAAGAAAACTGAAGTACGGACGAAGAAAACAGAAGTACGGACGAAGACAACTGAAGTACGGACGAAGAAATAAATGAAAATAAACAAAGAAGGAAGATAAGAGGAAGCGAGGGAGAGATGAAGGAGCAAGATGAAGGGGAAGTGGAAGAGAACAAAGAGAGAGAGAGAGAGAGAGAGAGAGAGAGAGAGAGAGAGAGAGAGAGAGAGATAAACTATATCTCAGACAGTAGTGAATTATGTTATAAATAATAAATCATCTCAGTGACCAATAATTTAGTCCTTGCATCAACTTGGCACAGAGGCTATTAGAGGAAGTGAGCTGACTCGCCACGGGGCACTACAGCCAGGGTAGGGTAGGGTAGGGTAGGGTAGGGTAGGGTAGGGTAGGGTAGGGTAGGGTAGGGTAGGGTAGGTAGGGTAGGGTAGGGTAGGGTAGGGTAGGGTAGGGTAGGGTAGGGTAGGGTAGGGTAGGGTAGGGTAGGGTAGGGTAGGTTAGGGTAGGGTAGGGTAGGGTAGGGTAGGTTAGGGTAGGTTAGGTTAGGGTAGGTTAGGTTAATGCGCTGGTGGTGGAGGTAACTGATTTCAGTAAACACGATCCAGCACCTTTAAACTTATAACAGAAATAAATAAAAAAATTGTATCAGGATTTTTATCAATTATTATCACTAAAATTTCGACTTTCAACAAATTTAGCCCCGACGAATAAAAAAAAAGTCCTTTATTGGTACGAAGTAAATATACAGTAATATAAGAGATATTTCTGTTATTTTCACCATTTTCTTTAAGTTTCAGATTAATTTCACCAATGGGTATCGTTCAGTTATGTTTTAGGTTAATTTAGCCAATCATCGTTCTTATATCCATCACCAGTTACGAGGAAAATGTAAAGTGAACAAACAGAAGAAATATGACCCCTGACTCCCCCCCCACCAGGCAACCCATATGACCCCTGACCCCTGACCCCCCCACCAGGTAAACCATATGACCCCTGACCCCCCCACCAGGTAACCCATATGACCCCTGACCCCTGACCCCCCCACCAGGTAAACCATATGACTCCTGACCCCTGACCCCCCACCAGGTAACCCATATGACCCCTGACCCCCCCCCCACCAGGTAACCCTCTTATTGGACAGCAACAACAGGTGACATGATGATACCTTATCCCTCCCCCCTCCTCTCCCATCTCCTATCTCCCCTCCCTCCGTCCGGTCCTTCTCTCTCCCTTCCCTCATTTCCTCCCCGTTCCATCTTTCCGCCTCGTCTCTCCGTCCTTCCCTGTTCCATCTTCCCTTCCCGTCTCTCCGTTCCACCACGTCCCTCCTTCCCTCCCTGTTCCATCTTCATTTACCGTCTCTCCGTTCCACCACGTCCCTCCTTCCCTCCCTGTTCCATCTTCCCTCCCCGTCTCTCCGTCCCTCCTTCCCTCCCTGTTCCATCTTCCCTTCCCGTCTCTCCGTTCCGCCTTCCCTCCCTGTTCCATCTTCCTATCCCATCTCTCCGTCCCTCTTCCCTCCCTGTTCCATCTTCCCTCCCCGTCTCTCCGTTCCGCCTTCCCTCCCTGTTCCTTCTTTCCTCCCCGTCTCTCCGTTCCGCCGTCCCTCCACCCCGTAACCGCAGCGTGACAGGGGGGTCAGTGTAACCCGTCACTCAGCACGTGCCTGGGACCCGTGACACGTGCGGCGCGTGGGTGGGCGGGGGTGTTGACGACCGCCTCAGAGGACGCATGGTGGTGGTGGTGGAGAGAACATGGTGGTGGGGGAGAAACCATGGTGGTGGGGGAGAGAACATGGTGGTGGTGGGGGAGAGAACATGGTGGTGGGGGAGAAACCATGGTGGTGGTGGTGGTGGAGAGAGCATGGTGGTGGGGGAGAGAACATGATGGTGATGAGTACATATTAGTGGAGTGGAAGGAGGGGGAGGGGAAGGAGGGGAGGGGGAGGGGAAGGAGGGAAGAGGAAGGAGGGGGAGGGGGAGGGGAGGGGAAGGAGGGGGAGGGGAGGGGAAGGAGGGGGGGAGAAGAGGGAGGGGTTGGGGAGGGGGGGAGAAGAGGGAGGGGTTGGGGAGGGGGGAGAAGAGGGAGGGGTTGGGGAAGGGGGGAGAAGAGGGAGGGGTTGGGGAGGGGGGAAGAAGAGGGAGGAGTTGGGGAGGGGGGGAGAAGAGGGAGGGGTTGGGGAGGGGGGGAGAAGAGGGAGGGGTTGGGAAGGGGGGAGAAGAGGGAGGGGTTGGGAGGGGGGAGAGGAGGGAGGGGTTGGGGAGGGGGGAGAGGAGGGAGGGGTTGGGGAGGGGGGGTATTACAACACAAGATCAACATGAAGGAACATGGCCAGCGTGTACCAGGAAGGTGAGGGAGAGAGGGAGGTGAAGAGGGAGGGAAGGAGGAGGAGGAAGAGGAAAGGATGGGGGATAGATGAGAGGGGAAGAGGAGAAGAAGAGAGGATTAGAGGAGAGAAGGAGGAGAAGAGGAGTGGAGGGGAAGGGAAGGGGAATGTAGGATGGAAGAAGATTAATGGAGAGAATAGAAGAGAAGGAGTGGATAGGAGGGAAGAAGATGTAAGGAGAAGAGGATGGGAGGGGAGGGGAGGGGAAGGGAGGGGAAGGGAGGGGTTGTATGTTCAGCTGGAAGTCATCACTCAAGCGGCAGTTAAGCGCAGCCCGTAAGTCTGTCACGTGTCAACAGGCAAAAAATATGGAATGTTTTGTTGCTACCGTGTGTGTGTGTGTGTGTGTGTGTGTGTGTGTGTGTGTGTCTACATAAATCAAGACATATTGTACACTCGTAAGAACACAAACGTAGACAAAAATGACACCATATTTTATACTTATAATACAAGTAAAAAATAACCCAACCCAACCTAACCTAACCTAACCCAACCCAACCTAACCTAACCTAACCTAACCTAACCTAACCTAACCTAACCTAACCTAACCTAACCTAACCTAACCTAACCTAACCTAACCTAACCCTTGCGAAAAAAATTATACCACAGTTCATTATAGTGAAACATATAATTACTCATATAACAAGAACTAGTTTACATTATATACTATAATTATAGGATGGCCCAGAAAAATGTCTCTCCCTGCCTGCTCCCTGCTGC
>CAUDMG010004131.1:1340000-1462500 GCA_958450375.1 Homarus gammarus | reverse complement strand
GGGTGGGGGAGGGGAGAAGGGGGACTGTGTGGTGAGGGGGAGACAAGTGGGTGAGGGGGTGGGGGAGGGGAGAAGGGGGGGGCTGTGTGGTGAGGGGGAGACAAGTGGGTGAGGGGGTGGGGGAGGGGAGAAGGGGGGCTGTGTGGTGAGGGGGAGACAAGTGGGTGAGGGGTGGGGGAGGGGAGAAGGGGGACTGTGTGGTGAGGGGGAGACAAGTGGGTGAGGGGGTGGGGGAGGGGAGAAGGGGGGCTGTGTGGTGAGGGGGAGACAAGTGGGTGAGGGGGTGGGGGAGGGGAGAAGGGGGTCTGTGTGGTGAGGGGGAGACAAGTGGGTGAGGGGTGGGGGAGGGGAGAAGGGGGACTGTGTGGTGAGGGGGAGACAAGTGGGTGAGGGGGTGGGGGAGGGGAGAAGGGGGACTGTGTGGTGAGGGGGAGACAAGTGGGTGAGGGGTGGGGGAGGGGAGAAGGGGGACTGTGTGGTGAGGGGGAGACAAGTGGGTGAGTAAGTAGTTTATTATCTCGTGTAAACTAACAGGACCACGTGTGACCACAGCGGGTCCTCCTCCCTCCCTCCCTCCTCCCTCCCTCCTCCTCCTCCCTCCTCCCTCCCCCTCCTCCTCCCTCCTCTTCACTTATTTACAACGTTTATTACGTTTATCTTACGACCTTTATAAACGTCTATAGATGTTTACCTTTAATTGTTTACCTATGTTTACCTTGACAACGTTTGACCACTCTAACCTAATCTAACCAAACCAACTTAATCTAACCTAGCTTAACTTAACTTAACCTAACCTAACCTAACCTAACTTAACCTAACCTTACTTAACTTAACCTAACCTAACCCTGCAAGTCCCCTGGCAGTGTTTTTTAATCATGAGATAAACGCGAGAGGTTAATCATCAGGTAATTAATTTTAGGTTAGGTTAGGTTAGGTTAGGTTAGGTTAGGTATAAATTCAGCCTTTCAAATCATTACAGATATTAGCGTAAAGTTACACCGATAGTTTACTTTAACGATCGCTAAACACCAATTAGGTTAGGAAATTAGTGCTCATTATCTTTATAAACCAGGATGTTGAGTTATAACCGACCGAGTAATCAATTATAGGCTTTCTCGACCAGATTCTCCTCACAAGCTGACTAAAGAGAGCTGCTTGTGGCTCTGTAATTATAGGCGCCGCTCTGTATACTCCCAGATTATAGGTTGGAGTGCGGGTCCTCTATAACAGGGGCGATGTGGCTCTAGTTATCAGTGAAAACAAGAAGACGAGTGAATAATGGCGGGGTGATGGTAAGGCGAGTGAATAATGGCGGGGTGATGGTAAGGCGAGTGAATAATGGCGGGGGTGATGGTAAGACGAGTGAATAATGGCGGGGTGAAGGTAAGACGAGTGAATAATGGCGGGGTGATGGTAAGACGAGTGAATAATGGCGGGGTGAAGGTAAGACGAGTGAATAATGGCGGCGTGAAAGTAAGACGAGTGAATAATGGCGGGGTGAAGGTAAGACGAGTGAATAATGCCGGGGTGATGGTAAGACGAGTGAATAATGGCGGGGTGAAGGTAAGACGAGTGAATAATGGCGGGGTGAAGGTAAGACGAGTGAATAATGGCGGGGGTGATGGTAAGACGAGTGAATAATGGCGGGGTGAAGGTAAGACGAGTGAATAATGGCGGGGTGATGGTAAGACGAGTGAATAATGGCGGCGTGAAAGTAAGACGAGTGAATAATGGCGGGGTGAAGGTAAGACGAGTGAATAATGCCGGGGTGATGGTAAGACGAGTGAATAATGGCGGGGTGAAGGTAAGACGAGTGAATAATGGCGGGGTGATGGTGCAAGACGAGTGAATAATGGCGGGGTGAAGGTAAGGCGAGTGAATAATGCCAGGGTGAAGGTAAGACGAGTGAATAATGGCGGGGTGAAGGTAAGACGAGTGAATAATGGCGGGGTGAAGGTAAGACGAGTGAATAATGGCGGGGTGATGGTAAGACGAGTGAATAATGGCGGGGTGATGGTAAGACGAGTGAATAATGCCGGGGTGAAGGTAAGACGAGTGAATAATGGCGGGATGATGGTAAGACGAGTGAATAATGGCGGGATGAAGGTAAGACGAGTGAATAATGGCGGGGTGAAGGTAAGACGAGTGAATAATGGCGGGGTGAAGGTAAGACGAGTGAATAATGGCGGGGTGAAGGTAAGACGAGTGAATAATGGCGGGGTGAAGGTAAGACGAGTGAATAATGGCGGGGTGAAGGTAAGACGAGTGAATAATGGCGGGGTGAAGGTAAGACGAGTGAATAATGGCGGGGTGAAGGTAAGACGAGTGAATAATGGCGGGGTGAAGGTAAGGCGAGTGAATAATGGCGGGATGAAGGTAAGACGAGTGAATAATGGCGGGATGATGGTAAGACGAGTGAATAATGGCGGGATGAAGGTAAGACGAGTGAATAATGGCGGGGTGATGGTAAGACGAGTGAATAATGGCGGGGTGAAGGTAAGACGAGTGAATAATGGCGGGGTGAAGGTAAGACGAGTGAATAATGGCGGGTTGAAGGTAAGACGAGTGAATAATGGCGGGGTGAAGGTAAGACGAGTGAATAATGGCGGGGTGAAGGTAAGACGAGTGAATAATGGCGGGGTGAAGGTAAGACGAGTGAATAATGGCGGGGTGAAGGTAAGACGAGTGAATAATGGCGGAGTGAAGGTACAGTAAGAGCATTCGTCCCCATTCTTGTGGTCCTCAAGCTGTAGTTCACGGGCACGGAACCATACGGAGCCCACAAGGGTTCATTAGAACATTTTGATTCATTTAGATTCTTTGTCAGTGTAAAATTAATTAAAACGTAATAATTTGAATCATATGTCGTGTACAGGACGTGTATAACCCCAGACCGGACCCAGAGAGAGCCAGCAGCCTTCTCACTGGGGCAAATACACACGTCCGGTCCAAAAGTAAATGTAAAAAGTATGTAACTGGTAACAGACGTGTAAGACTGTAAATAACTGTACTGCATATATGTGATTTGCTAATTTGTTATTGAATATACAGTAGTAGAGTCAATGTTATGGAGCCCTCTACTGTATTTCACCTGTTGCCCAGAGCCTATAAGAGGTTGGGAAACAAATACAGTAGTAGAGTCAATGTTATGGGGCCCTCTACTGTATTTCACCTGTTGCCCAGAGCCTATAAGAGGTTGAGAAACAAATACAGTAGTAGAGTCAATGTTATGGGGCCCTCTACTGTATTTCACCTGTTGCCCAGAGCCTATAAGAGGTTGGGAAACAAATACAGTAGTAGAGTCAATGTTATGGGGCCCTCTACTGTATTTCACCTGTTGCCCAGAGCCTATAAGAGGTTGGGAAACAATGGTACTTTAAAGCCACTTGTATGTCAGTTCTGTTCTCTCAAGACCCAGTTCTAATGGGCCCCAGGATCATATCTAACCATTAGGATCGGGGTCTACTTCTGATTGGCCTTATATTCATTACCCAAAATATATCCTAGTTCTGATTGGCCTCATAGTCCTTGCCAAAAATATCTCCTAGTCCTGATTGGCCTCATAGTCCTTGCCAAAAATATCTCCTAGTCCTGATTGGCCTCATAGTCCTTGCCAAAAATATCTCCTAGTCCTGATTGGCCTCATAGTCCTTGCCAAAACTATTTCCTCGTCCTGATTGGCCTACAGGTATAAAACTTAAACAGGTAAAAGTCATTAATCCACCTAAGCTCCTCTTACCTGACCGCCCCCACCCCCTTGATCCGACCATTAGTACGAGGGTCCAGTTGTAAAGTGTTTCAGTGCTCATGGGTCATACATACCGATGAGTTGTAAATCCTAGATGGTTAGGTTAGGTTAGGTTATGGCAGATGAATACTGCTGTCTGCTCGGGTTATATAGGGCCTATTAGGACGGATGGGGTCTATTAGGACGGATGGTGGTCAATTAGGACGGGGTGTATTAGGACGGACGGGGTCTGTTAGGACGGACGGGGGTCTATTAGGACGGATGGTGGTCATTTAGGACGGACGGGGTCTGTTAGGACGGACGGGGGTCTGTTAGGTCGGACGGGGGTCTATTAGGACGGGGTCTATTAGGACGGGGTCTATTAGGACGGGTGGGGTCTGTTAGGTCGGACGGGGGTCTATTAGGACGGGGTCTATTAGGACGGATGGGGTCTGTTAGATCGGACGGGGGTCTATTAGGACGGGGTCTGTTAGGACGGACGGGGGTCTATTAGGACGGACGGGGTCTGTTAGGACGGACGGGGTCTATTAGGACGGGGTGTATTAGGACGGACGGGGTCTGTTAGGACGGACGGGGTCTGTTAGGTCGGACGGGGGTCTATTAGGAAGGACGGGGGTCTAATTAAGAAGACTACCGGTCTGACTAAACGCTCTTCGTCGCTCCTGGAACCACCACATCTTGGTACCACTTCCACTACTACCACTAACGACCTTGTTACTACTTCTACTACTACCGGTAATGATCATAAAGCTGATACTACTACTACTTGCGATAATCAGGAGGTACTCGGTAATCAGGAGGTACTCGGTGATAATCAGGAGGTACTCGGTAATCAGGAGGTACTCGGTGATAATCAGGAGGTTGCTGAAAATTACTGAATGAGTTGAGTTGACAATATGACTACAGACAAACAGACACACACAAATACCGACTGCTACATCCCTACGGCCAGGCGGGGGATAAACACTAGTTCTTAAAGAAGCTGAAACTCCCGTAAAAAGATTATTTAATTTTAATATTATGTGAAAACTATAAAGCAAACGTTAATGACCTTCGACCTATGTTGCTGCAGTGATTTCTATTAAACATGTCGCCACTGTTGCCACTCTCAAGGATGACCTGGTCAATAATTGGTTAAGGGCGGACACTAGACAACACACCTGACCGTGTTATTAGCCGTACAGTTATCATTATTGACACAACTATTACTGGTGATGTCTGGGAGCCGCGGGTAAATATCACAGTGAACAAAATAGAGATTGATGAGTCTGGGTGGGTGACACGCTCCGCCCATCACTCTCCATCGATTACCGGAACGAAGCCAGCCACACTCACTGCTCCTGGGCGGTCCGTAAACACTGTTCCATATATCTGGACTGTACTCAGGGCGGCGTCTTGTGAGCCCATATACTGTTCACCAAGTTGTAGACTGTCCTGGGTAAAATATCCACAGTATGAGTCCTGACACACTGTAGCTCTTTCTGTAGTGACCTCCACAGTATGAATCCTGACACACTGTAGTGACCTTTATTTCTCATACTGACCGTCAAAAATAAATTACCGTCGATGTTAAAATGTTATATAATACAGTACAGTAGACCTTATACGGGCAACACCGACACAACCACCTGACTCTCCTCTATATATGAAGTTGCAGGAGATTTTCACCCCTATACAGTTCTCAATAATTTACGTTATTTGAGTAAAACGGAAATAGTGTACCAGGTTTAATGTGTATATACGTATATGTATGTATGTATGTATGTATGTATGTATGCTTGGACAATCTACTACACTCTTGTACAAACACCTATCGTAACGTAAAACTAACGCAACCTAACGTAAAACTAACGTAACCTAACGTAACCAAACAATGAATACAGAGATTACTTATGCCGTATTGTTAAGAAAATCCTAACTACCAAATAATTCACAACACAAAGAAAACAAATCTTTATAACATTAAATTAGTCAGATGTAACTTTTAATTCGTCGACAAAATATTACATCAGACAAAACATCTGTAGTGAAAATAACAGAGTAACATTTTATTGGTGATGACTTTTGACAAGAGTAAATCAGACTTAATTACTGAACACAAAGGGACGGGGACGGAACGGGGACGGGGACGGGGACGCCTCTGTTTCAACATTCCCTTAATTAATATAACAAAAGGTCATATATATTTTTTCCCACAATTCCACACGAAGAGAGAGACACAAAAAATACAACACAATCATAACCTGAGTTTTATAACCCACCTAAACAAAGTCATTAACTGAGTGAAGGGAATATGTATTAAAAAATAGACTCACTTTGATCTATAGACAAAAGTTAAGACCCCCCCCCCCCCACGAAAAAAAAGATGGCGGCATATTGGCTTACTGCTGTTATTAATTACATTCAATATTTTATGTGGTTTTTTTAAATAAATGTAAATTAATTATAAAAGTATATGTTTCTCCAGCTTATTATTTGTGGGTAATTGTTTATATAATATCTGATGGCTTTCATATATATTAAAATATAAAACTGTGAATAATAATGTATGTATATAATTCTTGTATATCGTTAGCCTTCACCCGCTTAATGGTGGCTGGCAATAATTTCTTCAGCGTGACGTTAATAACTGGCAGGTGACGTAAATACAGCAATTAATACGTCACTAATACCCCAGGTAGTCTAAACAACCAAATTAAATACAAAAACAACAACAACCACAACTCTCGTAGCACAGAAACTGGCACAAATTTTATCAGCTGTCAGATCACGTCAGTTGTAAAATGTATTTATCTGACAACGAAAACACAACCCTGGGTAACACACACACACACACGTACTGACACCCCCCCCCCCACACACACACGTACTGACACACCCCCCCCCCCACACACACACACGTACTGACACCCCTCCCCCCCCACACACACACGTACTGACACCCCTCCCCCCCCCCCCCACACACACGACGCAGATGTTATCAAGATCCCACTGGAATGTGTCCCAGCCCCGGCAACGAGACCAGGAAATAGTGGCGACGTGTTCTAAGACTGAGAATTTGTTTCATGAGAGTACAACGTGAATCATATGACAGGTGGGTGAACTAGGACCACCACCACTGCTATCACCACCACTACTATCACCACCACTACCATCACCACCACTACTATCATCACCACTACTATCACCACCATTACTATCACCACCATTACTATCACCACCACTACTATCACCACCACTACTATCACCACCATTACTATCACCACCATTACTATCATCACCACTACTATCATCACCACTACTATCACCACCACTACTATCACCACCACTACTATCACCACCACTACTATCACCACCACTACTATCACCACCACTACTATCACCACCATACTATCACCACCACTACTATCACCACCACTACTATCACCACCACTACTATCACCACCACTACTATCACCACCACTACTATCACCACCACTACTATCACCACCACTACTATCACCACCACTACTATCACCACCACTACTATCACCACCACTACTATCATCACCACTACCATCACCACCACTACTATCACCACCATTACTATCATCACCACTACTATCATCACCACTACTATCACCACCATTACTATCACCACCACTACTATCACCACCACTACTATCACCACCAATACTATCACCACCAATACTATCATCACCACTACTATAACCACCATTACTATAACCACCATTACTATAACCACCGCTACTATCACCACCGCTACTATCACCACCACTACTATCACCACCACTACTATCATCACCACTACTATAACCACCACTACTATAACCACCATTACTATAACCACCGCTACTATCACCACCGCTACTATCACCACCACTACTATCACCACCACTACTATAGCCACCACTACTATAACCACCACTACCACTACCCTAACACCATCACCAACACCACCACCAACACTACCCCTACCACCACACCCACTACCACCACACCCACTACCACCACCAACACTACCACCACCACCACCACCACCACACAATATCTCGTCGACAGTACACGTCCACCTGGGGGCACACGAATTCTTGAAGTATTATCAACACAACAAGTTTCTTATAAATTAACGATAATAAGTTCAAAGTTCTAAGCCTCGGTTGCCACAAAACAAATGCTGAGTATTATGAGTATTATGAGTATTATGAGTTACTGTATTAATAAATTCAGTTCTTATAAAATAGTTCATATTCTAGAGTAAAGAATTAACTGATGATAAATTCCAACCACACAAACATGGAATTTCTTATAAATTAATAATAGGAATTTAGGAATTTTTAAGTTATTACAGAAAGGAATTTTAGACCTTCAGAGAGAGAGAGAGAGAGAGGAGAGAGAGAGAGAGAGAGAGAGATAATCTTGACTACACTGCACAGCCCCGGTCATTAGTGTTGTCATCCGTTTAATGAGGTTAACTCGGCAAGTCACGTTCTGCCTTTAATGAGTACTTGGTTTTTTTTTATACAACCGAAGAATAGAAAGCCGAGCGATAGATATTTTTAAAAAGCCAACTGATAGATAATTTTAAAAAGCCGAGCGATAGATAATTCTAAAAAGCCGAGCGATAGATAATTTTAAAAAGCCGAACGATAGATAATTTTAAAAAGCTGAGCGATAGATATTTTTAAAAAGCCGAGCGATAGATATTTTGAAAAAGCCGAGCGATAGATAATTTTAAAAAGCCGAGCGATAGATAATTTTGTCTTGTTACTTACACCCAGATTCGCGTGAGTACAAGGCTGGTCAGTGCTGTATTAGTGACGAGGAACAGTATATACAGTTTATATTTCACCCATACACTCAACTAGTACCTGTACCTGTAATCCCTAGTACTGGTATATATATCTTTCGGGTCAAAAGGTCAAAGGTTAATATCTCAATCCTGGAGCTAAATACTAAGACCATTATCGTGTTTTAAACTTGTATTGTGTTAGTTTTAAGCTTTGATTTTAATTCGGCGATATATGACCTAAGCTGTTGAGTCCCCAGGGATGTAATTTACGCAATCACTCACTCAATCAATCACCCAATCACCACAACATCCTAAGACAAAAGCCACATATCAATAAAAACTGATAAATTCCTTTTAATTCAATTTTTAACAATAATCATTTCAACATTGTTACTATTTTTTTTTACGAACACCGACTCCCAGAAATACATAATTGATTCTAAAGTGAAAGGTAAATAAATACATAAATACATTAATATACATAGTGAAGATGATACACATGGTGACCCCTCGAGCACACCGCACATGTTTGGTACAAGTTTCTGCTCACTGAATAAATAAACGGCGATTAAAATTTAGCGGAAACTTAATTATGCAGTGGAGTTCTGAGTTGTTGCTGCCGTGTGGTGGTGGGGGGGGCGGTCAGTTGAGTCACGCTTAAACATTTACGACGAGGAATGGATCACATGAACATCAGCCCCCCAGTTTATTTCATATAACATTAACCTAGCCTAATCTAACACTAATCTAACCTAACACTAATCTAATCTAACACTAATCTAATATAACCCTAATCTAACATAACACTAATCTAACCTAACACTAATCTAACCTAACACTAATCTAACCTAACACTAATCTAATATAACCCTAATCTAACATAACACTAATCTAACCTAACACTAATCAAACCTAACCCTAATCTAACCTAACACTAATCTAACCTAACACTAATCTAACCTAACACTAACCTAACACTAACACTAACCTAACCTAACACTAATCTAACCTAACACTAACCTAACACTAACACTAACACTAACCTAACCCTAACCTAACACTAACACTAACCTAACCTAACACTAACCTAACCTAACACTAACACTAACCTAACCTAACCCTAACCTAATCTATAATCTCGTCCAGGTGTAGCTGTAGGGTGCTTAATAATCAGGTGAAAGAAGAGGGAGATATAAATAGTCACCACATGCTCCCACCAAACCTGTACTTTCACCAGTGTATTCTGTAACCCCTTGAGTACCATTAACTTGAGTACGAGGAAGGGAAGGAGGGAGGACGTGAGAAATTAAAGAAAGATGGAGGTGAAGAAAGAAGAGTAAATAAATGAAGAAAGAGTCAAACAGTAAAGGAAAATGTGACCCATAAGGATTCATTTGAACACATCTGAATCTCCTTGCCTCGGGAGTGTTACGCGTCATGAATCTTTAACTTCAGGTTCGTGGCTTCATTTTCCTAATTTCCCCATTTGAAGCCTCGTCTCTCAACCCCCACGGGAGGAGGATGGTGGGGGGAGGTGTCGTAGTAACTTAACTTAAAAATAAATCGACATTCTTATCCCACAAATATATTTCCTGTTGTGTTAAAAGTGACCCAGTGGTTCTTGAGTTGATATTGTGTAACGATTAAGACAACACGGGGTGCATGGACGGGCAAATGGACAGACAGACGGACAAGTGGACGGATATATCGACAGGTGTAGCGCTATGCCTCACCTCACCTTACTCTAATAGGACAGCTGCTCTAAAAATATGGAATGTAAACAAGTAGAGTTAAGAGTGATTCAAGCAAACACTTTAGAATTCAAGTTCGTGTTTGACCTTGACGGGGAACTCTTTACACACACTCCATGTGACGCAGGCGTGAAGGACTACTGACGGGGTGGTGCAGTGTGGAAGGATTACTGCAAAGACGTAAGTGGTATATAAACTACGACAATACAGTATAGAAGTGAGAACGAATGATACCAGTGATTACTTGAGTTTGACTGATTAAAACAGCCCTCAGTCCTAACAAGCCCCGACCTAATTAAGTCTAAATAGGCGCTAATTCTATTGTGTATGTTAGGTTGAATCCTATTAGAACCGTGGCCCATTTGAGTCACCTAAACCATTACGATTGGAAGCCAGTTTAAATGGGCACCAATCCCACTAGTCAGGTTGGGTGTTGTAACAAGAGGATATTACCCACTCCACTGTCCCCATTACTTCCAGCCTCACCTTCATCTTCGTTAACGGCACGTGGGTCAGGCGGCCAGGAACCAATAACCTCCACCGTATACTGATTATCCGGAGCCGGTTAAAGGAGGCCATACTGAGGTTTAATGGACAGCGTACTGGACCATTTTTCAAAGGGACGGAGCCTCATCCATAAGCCGAGTCAAGCCAGGTAGAAACACCACTCAGGGGTCAGAAAACGCTCTCCTTGACCTCTTCCAGTTGGAGATGTGAGCGAACTGTACAATCCTAACCTAACCTAACATAACCTAACATAACCCAACCTTTCCCAGACATTTAAGATTGACTGATTGATTACATACCTGGCGACGCAAGAGCTTAGGTTATATGTCGCCGAATTAAAATTAAGACTTAAGCACTAAAATAAAATAATGCAAGATAAAAAGACTATAAATAACATAGTGAGAGTTTAAAGACCACCAAACACTGTTACGGATAGTTTAACTACCGGTACAAGTATTACTGACTCGCGCAGCATAATTTACCTTTTAAATATTCTAAATATCTTTAATAATTTCAAAGGTCATTAACATTACACACAACCATTACCAACCACGATAACACTTCCCCATAACCTCTTATTCCCCATTACACACAACCATTACCAACCACGATAACACTTCCCCATAACCCCTTATTCCCCATTACACACAACCATTACCAACCACGATAACACTTCCCCATAACCCCTTATTCCCCATTACACACAACCATTACCAACCACGATAACACTTCCCCATAACCCCTTATTCCCATTACACACAACCATTACCAACCACGATAACACTTCCCCATAACCCCTTATTCCCCATTACACACAACCATTACCAACCACGATAACACTTCCCCATAACCCCTTATTCCCCATTACACACAATCATTACCAACCACGTCATTACCAACCAAGGGAGAATTCTAGTAAGAGTGATTACTGTAATGTATTAATAAATGTGTACTAACCTTGTGTGTCTGGTGGAGGTGTTGGCGGTACAAGCGCTACAGTACCCCTGGCATGATTCTTCCCGTGCTGTTGTTATCAGGCTCGAGTCATTTCCATTACCAGTCATTCACTTTTTTTCTTCACTACCAGCCATTGTGTTATCTTTAATACCAGTTGTTATCTTTGGTTTGTTATCATCATCAGCAGCTGTTATTGTTTATCACATCTATTTGTTATCTTGTGTTATCTTCACCATCAGCTGTTATTGCTTATTTATCACTTCTCTGTTATCTTTTGTTATCTTCACCACCAGTTATTAGTGTTTATATATCATTTCTATCTGTTATCTTGTGTTTGTTATCGTCTCTTCTTTAATTTCATCACTTTTTTTGTTCTTCACTATCATCATTTTCTGTCTAATTCGTCTTTAATATGATTTTCAACCTATTTGTGTCATTATCACTGTTTCTTTCCTGTCATTATCACTCATTGTCTTTTTACTGTCATTATCACTGTTTCTTTCCTGTCATTATCACTCACTGTCTTTTTACTGTCATTATCACTTACTGTAATTTTTCTGTCATTATCACTGTTTCTTTCCTGTCATTATCACTCACAGTCTTTTTACTGTCATTATCACTTACTGTAATTTTTCTGTCATTATCACTGTTTCTTTCCTGTCATTATCACTCACTGTCTTTTTACTGTCACTAATGTCTCTAACATCTTCACTACAGGTTATATCTTGAGGTGAACTGAAAGAAATACTAATCATCCGTGTTGACTACAGCCCAACACAGATCCAACGACCTACCCTGTAAACTGGTGTTAGTAGAACTGAACCCTAGACCTGAATTACCTTGAATATGAAATAATTATTCTTTAAAAGCCTTAGTTTGACTCAATACCTGAAGTTGGCACCGTTAAGTTTCCAGTACGGACGGGGCAGGTGTTAGTAGTACATGCAGAGAACAGTAATTTAATATCCTCCCCTGACACCCTAAGGCTTTTAGGTCAATAACTCACAAATATGTAGTTTATGGACCTGAAATTTAACTAACTTCAATTTTGACAATACCGAAAACTATACAATTATTTACGTTAAAATTAAACCAGAGTAATTAAATTCACTATATATAATATTTTAACGTGTAAATTAAAAAAACCCAAAACACAGTGAATGATAACTGCCAAAACATTAACTCAGCAAAGATCTATAACAGGAAAGTCTCTACTCACCCCAAAATCTCTTGTGTGCGGTGGACGTGAACAACTTGATGTCCTCTTGTCATTATTAATTTCATAGTTCTTACATTAATGAGTTTTTTCTTTAATTGTCAGCAGTTTTGTGTTTTATGATGCCACACTTTCTGTCTAGTTATTATTGTTTTTTAGTCTTTCCTTTTTATTTATTTAATCTTGTCACTTTATTCCTTTTTTATCATTATTTTATGTCAATTTTCTTGATCTAAGAGTGAAGTTACTTTTTGACTGGTAATGACTTAACTGGTAATAATTTCATGTTAACTGGTGATGACTTAACTGGCATTCACTTCTTCTTGACTGGTAACGATTTCTCAACCTGTAAATAAATAGTATACAGTATAGTTAAGCTACAGTATACAGTATAGTTAAGGTACAGTATACAGTATAGTTAAGCTACAGTATACAGTATAGTTAAGGTACAGTATACAGTATAGTTAAGGTACAGTATACAGTATAGTTAAGGTACAGTATACAGTATAGTTAAGGTACAGTATACAGTATAGTTAAGGTACAGTATACAGTATAGTTAAGGTACAGTACACAGTATAGTTAAGCTACAGTATACAGTATAGTTAAGGTACAGTATACAGTATAGTTAAGGTACAGTATACAGTATAGTTAAGGTACAGTATACAGTATAGTTAAGGTACAGTATACAGTATAGTTAAGCTACAGTATACAGTATAGTTAAGGTACAGTATACAGTATAGTTAAGGTACAGTATACAGTATAGTTAAGGTAGAGTATACAGTATAGTTAAGGTAGTACAGTAGTAGTACAGTAACAGTATAGTTAAGTACAGTATACAGTATAGTTAAGGTACAGTATACAGTATAGTTAAGCTACAGTATACAGTATAGTTAAGGTACAGTATACAGTATAGTTAAGGTACAGTATACAGTATAGTTAAGGTACAGTATACAGTATAGTTAAGGTACAGTATACAGTATAGTTAAGGTACAGTATACAGTATAGTTAAGGTACAGTATACAGTATAGTTAAGCTACAGTATACAGTATAGTTAAGGTACAGTATACAGTATAGTTAAGCTACAGTATACAGTATAGTTTATTTATCCTTCTATCTGTCCACTGTATAAGATCATATGGCATCGATCTCTTTCTTTATAAGGTATCAATACTTTCTCTACCTTCCTTTCTTTCTTTCTTTCATTAACAAGTAAGAACAATAATACCATCCCAACACAAACATACACGCTAGTTTATAGGCGTGTATGTATTATAAAAGTAATATTATCCTTACTTGTTGATGAGAGAGAGAGAGAGAGAGAGAGAGAGAGAGAGAGAGAGAGAGAGAGAGAGAGAGAGAGAGAGAGAGAGAGAGAGAGAGAGAGAGAGAGAGAGAGAGAGAGCAAACAAGTGTTACTCTCACCAGCCAACAGCCGTAACACACAATACACTCCAGTATCATTGCAACTATTAAACCTTGTCTCGTGTTAATAGGCCTACACGTGTACCCCATCCAGTATCATTGCAACTATTAAACCTTGTCTTGTGTTAATAGGCCTACACGTGAACCCCATCCAGTATCATTGCAACTATTAAACCTTGTCTCGTGTTAATAGGCCTACACGTGTACCCCATCCAGTATCATTGCAACTATTAAACCTTGTCTTGTGTTAATAGGCCTACACGTGTACCCCATCCAGTATCATTGCAACTATTAAACCTTGTCTTGTGTTAATAGGCCTACACGTGAACCCCATCCAGTATCATTGCAACTATTAAACCTTGTCTCGTGTTAATAGGCCTACACGTGTACCCCATCCAGTATCATTGCAGCTATTAAACCTTGTCTCGTGTTAATAGGCCTACACGTGTACCCCATCCAGTATCATTGCAACTATTAAACCTTGTCTTGTGTTAATAGGCCTACACGTGTACCCCATTTTCTCCGTAATATTAGTGAAGTTAAGTATTAATAGGGGGTCAAAATAAGAGGCATAAAACACCTTATATTTCATGAGTTACAGAAACAAATCTAACTGAAAAATACTAGAGTCTAATTTAATGATAAAATAAATAAATAAATAAATAAAATAAAATACATTACTTAATAGTGGTTTAAGTGACGCATTTTCTCTACTGATAGTTTTAGCTGTGTAATAAAAACGACTCACAATTTCCCTACATTCTAATTGACTTTCAGAAGCCTAATAGAAGAAGCGTTAATAATGTGTATATTAGCTATTACCTATAAACTGTACGTCGTTGTTTTTCTGGCTAAATAAACTGCATCAATATCAATACGTCTCAGCTTGACCACAGTGCCATCACCGACATTCCTTATTGATACTAAACCGTCTTAGAAGGCTGATTTAGCCGCCGGGGCAAGATAATGATATGCAAATGAAGGAAAATCTTGTTCATAAATACTAATAATGGGACAAGTGGTGACGCGGCAGCCATATATATTAACTTCATTATTCCTCGAAGCTCCTAGCAGGTATATACTAGTACTGTGGGGTCTTCTTACCAGGTACTAGTTCTCTGGGGCCAGGTGCTAGTTCTCTGGGGCCAGGTACTAGTTCTCTGGGGCCAGGTGCTAGTTCTCTGGGGCCAGGTGCTAGTTCTCTGGGGGCATTTTACCAGGTGCTAATTCTCTGGGGCCAGGTACTAGTTCTCTGGGGCCTTGTACCATTGAAATCATTGTACTCAAGGTCTTAAGTCACCGTACTGAGGGTCTTAAGTCACCGTACTGAGGGTCTTAAGTCACTGTACTCAAGGTCTTAAGTCACCGTACTGAGGGTCTTAAGTCACTGTACTCAAGGTCTTAAGTCACCGTACTCAAGGTCTTAAGACTATAACCTAAAGGGATCTTCCAGCTAGTTTCATCTCTAGTAAGGTTAAACTAATAAGCCTTAAGATGCTATTGATAAAGTTTTTCTTTTCTCATCGTTCAGTGACAAAGAATGACTTAATATTATGAAAACTAATTCTCTTTTAAAGGACTTTCATATTCCCCGAGTTAATTAATTAGCTTAATTAATTACTGCTTTTGTTATATGTCGTGTTTTAAGTGGCCAATTAGCGCAGGTGTAATCATAATTATGGCAGGGAACAGATAATTACCATAATTAGTGGTGTCACGCATACCAACCCAACTCTTTAGTGAATGTGAAGAGAATAAGTAATATTGTCTTCACTGAGAGAGAGAGAGAGAGAGAGAGAGAGAGAGAGAGAGAGAGAGAGAGAGAGAGAGAGAGAGAGAACAGATAGATAGATACAGAGAGAGAGAGAGAGAACGACTGTTTTCTCTCACCTTCCTACAATCTCACTTAACTATTGTGACCCATAATCGCCTTGTATGAACCCCTTTAGCACAATTAACTCCACCCTTTGACTACGATGCCTTAACCCCATTAGTACAACTACTTTTTTTGTTAAATGGCCTCCAACCTTCCTTTATAGCCATGCCTTATCCACCATTTTATAACTAACCTATCCTAATATAAAAGTATCCACCCTACTACAACAACAACAACAACAACAACAACAACAACAACAATAATAATAATAATAAAAATAATAATAATAACAATAATAATAATAATAATAACAATAATAATAATAATCCGAAACATTTCCTTAAAATATCGTGGATAAATAATAACAAAACACCTTTATGAAGCGCCTAAAATACCATCACAGGTACACCGAGACTCAACTAAGTACATTCTCACACCAACTAGAAGACAGTGTTAACCCACACAGTCTTTAAGAACCACCCAAAATGGCGTCACTTTTTCACTGTGACTTTAAATCAACCAAGAGACAAAATGAACGTCCATAATCACTATCAATTACCCAAAATGGCGTTAAATTTACACTGAAACTCTATCGTAAATTAAAACACTTGCCAGTTAAGGTAAAAGACAGAAATTATCGTAGACAGTGGTTGAGAATCTTTGTGAATAAGGACCCAGCAATTACCAGGCGGGGGGATTATAATGATATGTCACCTCCTGAGTAAACCCCAGGTTCCTTGTTGCCCCCAGGGGACTCATCCATCACTAGCTAAGTGTGTGTGTGTGTGTGTGTGTGTGTGTGAGTGTGTGTGTGAGTGAGTAGTGCACGGCTGAGCTCAGGGCCTCGGGTCGCTTCCTCCCACCACCTGTCAACGTGTGGCCTCCGGGAGGGATTATTTGGTACCATTGGGACTTCATCTGTATAATTTTGGTTCCTAGTGATGGTACAAAGTTCCCTGTAAAGTGTTAAAGTTCTAACCCTAAAGCTTTTTGAGAGGACGAATATTTTTAATTTTCTCAATATAACTTAAGAAAATCCAATACTTAAAATACAAACTATTTACATTTTCTCAACATAACTTCAATATTTAAAATGAAAACTGTAAAAAAAAAAAGGCATAACACACCAGAATCTAATCAAATCATCTCAATGTGACAAAAACAACGAAAAAACAACTCAAAGAAAAACACCGAACGTTTGTGATATGTTGCTAAATGATTTTCCTGACCAACAAGACAGACAAACATGGACAAAATCCTGTGTAATCTGTGAGGATGAACCAACTAAAACCAATCCTGCTATAAGCGACGATAAATGTGGATGTGGGTTATGACCTTAGACTGTTATGTATATTGTTGATAAGAATTTACTGGATAATAATAACCAGAGAATCAAGTGGCGCTATATAACATATATTCTGAACTCTGTATCTAAGACCATCTTGTGTCTGGGTTCATGTTTTAATACTAAGCAACACAGACGAGACATAATTAAAACCTCTGGGAAAACAAAACCAGAAACAGGAAAAAACCTTCTTAAAACAATACGTAAAACACAACACAAACCAGGAAGTCAAGGCATGTGCGTTTTAATTTTGAAGTTAACCAATGCCGGAGGGTGTCGAGACCTTGTCAGGGAACAGCGGAATAAAACTGAAACAAGAACTGTATCGCCAGGCTGATCCCCCCCCCACACTACCTAGTTTATTCTGAAGTGAACTGTACTTAATACCTTTTAAGCAATCCAGTGGAAATTATAATAATCTGCCGAGAATTATTCACAGGAAATAACATGAAAGAGAGAGAGAGAGAGAGAGATAGAGAGAGAGAGAGAGAGAGAGAGAGAGAGAGAGAGAGAGAGAGATATACTGCACAGGTCTGTATTCTCTCACTAAAGCTTGGCCTCTCTAGCACTATCTAAATAATTATCCATAAATTACCCTCTGCTTATAATCGATCAACATTACAAAATCCACAACGCAATTACTGTATTCTTGATAATGTACTCCTACGGTTACATGATTTGATAATACTGTAATTACCATAACACGAGGCCTATGAATCACTGTAAATTATCTACAAAACAAATACAGAAAAAATACAATTAAAAACTTAAAAATATACCTACGAGGAATCTTGATCAAACACCTCGGGACACAGTTGCTTTATACAGTATTAGAACCAGACACATCGAGGTACATGTTGTTACCTGGAGAATTTTAAATGTAAACTGTACCGCTCTTTGGTTAATGTATACTGTACCGCTCTTTGGTTAATGTATACTGTACCGCTCTTTGGTTAATGTATACTGTACCGCTCTCTGGTTAATGTATACTGTACCGCTCTTTGGTTAATGTATACTGTACCGCTCGTTGGCTAATGTATACTGTACCGCTCTTTGGTTAATGTATACTGTACCGCTCTCTGGTTAATGTATACTGTACCGCTCTTTGGTTAATGTATACTGTACCGCTCTCTGGTTAATGTATACTGTACCGCTCTTTGGTTAATGTATACTGTACCGCTCTCTGGTTAATGTATACTGTACCGCTCTTTGGTTAATGTATACTGTACCGCTCTTTGGTTAATGTATACTGTACCGCTCTTTGGTTAATGTATACTGTACCGCTCTCTGGTTAATGTATACTGTACCGCTCTCTGGTTAATGTATACTGTACCGCTCTTTGGTTAATGTATACTGTACCGCCCTTTGGTTAATGTATACTGTACCGCTCTTTGGTTAATGTATACTGCACCGCTCTTTGGTTAATGTATACTGTACCGCTCTTTGGTTAATGTATACTGTACCGCTCTCTGGTTAATGTATACTGTACCGCTCTTTGGTTAATGTATACTGCACCGCTCTTTGGTTAATGTATACTGTACCGCTCTTTGGTTAATGTATACTGTACCGCTCTCTGGTTAATGTATACTGTACCGCTCTTATGGTCCTATTGGTAATTTTTGGTCACATTGTTAAGATGAAAATGGCACTGAATTAAGCATCACCACAGGTATAAATAATCTCACTTTATACCTGTAAGAGTGTGACCGAGTGTGACCTGTAAGAGAGTGACCGAGTGTGACCTGTAAGAGAGTGACCGAGTGTAACCTGTAAGAGTGACCGAGTGTGACCTGTAAGAGTGACCGAGTGTGACCTGTAAGAGAGTGACCGAGTGTAACCAGTAAGAGAGTGACCGAGTGTGACCTGTAAGAGAGTGACCGAGTGTAACCTGTAAGAGAGTGACCGAGTGTGACCTGTAAGAGAGTGACCGAGTGTGACCTGTAAGAGAGTGACCGAGTGTGACCTGTAAGAGAGTGACCTAGTGTGACCTGTAAGAGAGTGACCGAGTGTGACCTGTAAGCGAGTGACCGAGTGTGACCTGTAAGAGAGTGACCTAGTGTGACCTGTAAGAGAGTGACCTAGTGTGACCTGTAAGAGAGTGACCGAGTGTAACCTGTAAGAGAGTGACCGAGTGTGACCTGTAAGAGAGTGACCTAGTGTGACCTGTAAGAGAGTGACCGAGTATAACCTGTAAGAGAGTGACCGAGTGTGACCTGTAAGAGAGTGACCGAGTGTGACCTGTAAGTCCAGAATTAACCAACACTGAAACATGTTCACCTACAGTACATTCAAGACCTTTGTGTATGTCCGGTACTTGCTAACAGTGCATAACAGATCAGACCGCCCGCCCGCACCCCCGCCCGCACGGTTAGTAAGACGAGGAATAGCGAAGAGAATAAAGGAAAGGAAAGTAAAGTAGGATAAAGTAGAGTAAAGTAAAGTAAAGTAAATTAAAGAAGAGTAAAGTAAATTCAAGTAAAGTAAAGTATAAACACAGAAACAACACCAAACAGTAGGAGGGTGTAAGAGGGGGCTAAATCACCCCCCCCCCCCCCAACACCCTCTAACCAGGACTTCCTGTACTATACTTAACCCCCTCCCCTCCCCACCCCATCCATCCCTCCCCTCCCACACCAGCCCACCTCTCCCATCCCACCCTATCCCTCCCTACCCCATCCCTCCCCTCCCACACCACCCCACCTCTCCCATCCCACCCTATCCCTCCCTACCCCATCCCTCCCCTCCCACACCACCCCACCTCTCCCATCCCACCCTATCCCTCCCTACCCCATCCCACCCTACCCCACACCTCCCATCCCTCCCATCCCATGACAACATCAAATTAGTTCCCCATAATAATTTCGTGTTGTAAAATAATAATGTATGTGTTAAACTAATTTGAACCATATTTGTGCAGCAGTATATCAGGATATTCCCCCAAACACGAGAACTCCTTAATGCGTAGAAAATTGGTTTGCAAAATGGCTACCTGTGATAAACCTGAACCTAAGCATTACAGTAATTATCTTCCTCTTCGTTCCCAATTTCCTCTTATCTTTTAATATTTAATGGAAGGGGTTATGGCATAGTACTCAAGGGGTTAAGTCATCGTCTTCAAGCTCATCGTACTCAGGGGTCGTCATCGTCCTCAAGGGTATATCATCATCCTCTTCACCTAACCTAATCTAACCTAATCTAACCTAACCTAACCTAATCTAACCTAACCTAACCTAACCTAACCAAACATCTGAATAAGCTTTGAAAGGATACCACATGATATACAAAGTTCGGATGTTATTAGCCGAGTGTAAACAAAAGATTGATTGAGTGAGTGAGTGAGTGAGTGAGTGAGTGATTGATTGATTGAGTGAGTGAGTGAGTGAGTGATTGGGTGATTGTGGTAATTACATCCCTGGCCTGTAAACAAAAGGTGTACAACAACAATAGTCCAGCTGAGAACAAAATAGATTAAAACAAAGTAAAACAAATGAGAAGCAAAAACAATACAGGAGGAAAAAATGATAAAACAGGGATGTAAAACAGAGCAAAAAAAAACAACAATATAAATCTGATGAAATATTGGCAGGAGGAGAGAGACAAACAGACAGAGTGAGAAAGAAAGAGACACAGTGAGAAATACAGTGAAAGACAGAAAGTGAGAAAGACACAGTGAAAAAGACAGTGTAAGAAACAGAGATAGATAGAAAGAAAGATACAGTGAGACAGAAACAGACAGTGAGAGACAGACAGTGAGAGACAGACAGTGAGAAAGAGACAGATATACATACTTGTTTCAGTACAGGATGTGACTCAGTCCACTTGGCGCCATTCTTGACTTCTCTTCCTCCCAATCATCAATGTTTTCTCTCGCGCTATTCGTCACCTGCAAAATTTGGGTTGCATTAGTTAGCTCTATGAATGCTTTTTCATGGGTGACAAGATAAAAGTGGTATACATCCCCCCCCATGACCTACACCCATAACCCACTGCATCATGGTTCTCTCACTACACCCATGACCCACACCATGCTCCTTACCACACCCACCACCCACACCCACATCATGCTTCTCACCACACCCACACCCACCACCCACACCCACACCATGCTCCTTACCACACCCACCACCCACACCCACATCATGCTCCTTACCACACCCACACCATGCTCCTCACCACACCCACACCGATTTTGTTGGACTGTATATAAGGATAGAAGCATAAATTTCAGTAGGATTAATCTACAGGTGATGCTAATTAGTTCTACAGGTGATGCTAATTAGGTTCTACAGGTGATGTTAATTAGGTTCTACAGGTGATGCTAATTAGGTTCTACAGGTGATGTTAATTAGGTTCTACAGGTGATGCTAATTAGGTTCTACAGGTGATGCAAATTAGGTTCTACGGGTGATGCTAATTAGGTTCTACGGGTGATGTTAATTAGGTTCTACAGGTGATGCTAATTAGGTTCTACAGGTGATGCCAATTAGGTTCTACAGGTGATGTTAATTAGGTTCTACAGGTGATGCTAATTAGGTTCTACAGGTGATGTTAATTAGGTTCACAGGTGATGCTAATAACATACCTAATTAATCTTTCCTTCAGGTGCGACGTATAGTGAGGTAATTCTCACTAATTTCGGCCTCGTCCAGATTCTTCAGGGTCCGTCAGGTTCAGATATTTGTCTTATCGCTGTCAGGTGTTCTTCGGCAGGTGATCTTAGTAAGGTATTCTTCGGCAGGTGATCTTCGTCAGGTGTTCTTCGTCAGGTGATCTTCGTAAGGTGTTCTTTGGCAGGTGATCTTCGTAAGGTGTTCTTCGGCAGGTGATCTTCGTAAGGTGTTCTTCGCCAGGTAATCTTCGTAAGGTGTTCTTTGGCAGGTGATCTTCGTAAGGTGTTCTTCGGCAGGTGATCTTCGTAAGGTGTTCTTCGTCAGGTGATCTTCGTGAGGTGTTCTTCGGCAGGTGATCTTCGTAAGGTGTTCTTAGGAAGGTGTTTTTCGTCATGTGTTCTTCGTCAGGTGTTCTTCGCCAGATGTTCTCAGGTGTTTTTCGTCAGGTGATCTTCGTGAGGTATTCTTCGTAAGGTGTTCTTAGAAAGGCTGTCTTCGTCAGGTGTTCTTCGCCAGATGTTCTCAATTGTTTTTCGTCAGGTGTTCTTAATAAGGTGATCTTCACCAGGTGTTCTTAGTTAGGTGTTCTTCGCCAGGTGTTCTTCGCCAGATGTTCTCAGGTGTTTTTCGTCAGGTGTTCTTAATAAGGTGATCTTCGCCAGGTGTTCTTCTCCAGGTGTTCTTCGCCAGGTGTTCTTCTCCAGGTGTTCTTCGTATAACCAACCCAAGTACACCAAGAGCAACTCCAGGCTTACCACACACCTGCTTTAGTAAACACATCCATCACCATCAAGTTTAATGTCAACTTCCGGTACTGACTGTTCTCTTATCAACAACTGGAACTTGTTGAGGCATAACACCTCATATATAACGCTGAAATGACCAAACTCTGACTTGTAGCGTAATATCATTAGGCTTTTAAAGGGGACATAGGCGAGGAACAGTTAGGTTATCGGCTCCCACACACACACAAACCCCTGAAATATCTAATACGCAGCCACCATTTACCTCAAGTTAACTTCTTTATTTCTGTGAACATTCCAAGCACAAGATTTGATACAGCCTTGAAGCCACAATACTTCGTCTCAGTTGTGATCCTCTTACCTCAGCATACACACTCACTCCGTGTTGGGCTTTACATCAACGCGTAAGGATTGATTTCCGCTCCTCACTCCCTCGCCCAACACACCACAACCTTCAGTGGCTAACAGGCATCTTGGTTGTAGTACAGAAGAAATTGTTACTTCATAAACTTCTTTCATATTAGTTATTTAAGGTAAGTGGGTGATTTAAGGTAAGTGGACTGGATGATTGTAGGTAAGTGGACTGGATGATTGTCAATAATACCCGAGACCAGTTATACCGCTGGTCATTCGGTCGCTTGACATGAATTCGGCAGAAGCAGGGGCACCACGAGCAGGTATCATGCAAGCAATTAGGAGGCAGAGGCTCTATATTATACAGGGCTAAGCATAACATGTTAACCCTCACGCTTGCTCTCCTTCAACCCCCATTTTAATATACAAATAACACCAATATTTGCTCACAGCATCACCGCGCCACGTCGTTTAACGCTATATATTGTACACTCTATCCCTACACCTGTACTTTATTCTCCTGATTGCTCTAAACACTAACAAAACGAAGGGAAACAGTAGCAAGGTTCCCACACATTAAACAAATCCAACACGGAAAATTAGTTGTCTTTCTCCTCCCATAGGAAAATATTCTAAGAAATTTCCAATATCCCAAGTTCTTCCTTCGAATATTTTAGATCAAATTCCTTCACCAGTTTGAAAGGATATAGCTCTTGACATCTCCTCCTATTACCACTACACCAGCTCCTACAGTTTACTCTTGTTACTAATGAATAAATTAAGTCTTTCTATCCTGATCCTTAATCTGAGAGAAGAGAGAAAAATAAAGATATTCCAGATGTGAAAATTCAGCTACAAGTCTATTTTCATCCGTCTACCCAAAGCTATTCGATTCGATTTTGTTCAATAAAGTTTTTCCTCGATTTAAATACCATTGAGAGGAAACAGCTACATACAGTACAGCTTTTGTGGAGATTAATGGAAAATGGCGGATATCAACTCGTGATTGGTGTAACTAATATAAATTTAATCATTTAATTATACCTTCCACATTAATTTAATTACTATAACTAATGTTTTCTGGGATTAATACTGACATAATATCTTACGGGGAGAGGATATTCCGTTATATCGGGGGTATATTAAATGTGAAACCTCCATCTAATGAAACTATATAGAGATGAAAGTCCTTTATATCGAGGGTTCGTTAGATGTGAAACACCCAACTAATAGATTATAGAGACAAATTCGTTATATAGAGGTTTTACTGTAGACTTAACCCCTTTAGTATGATAATCCCGTCAACACGATAACTCAACCCTTTTAAATAAGATAACTTAACCCTTGATGGGAGTTGACTTAACACCTTGAGTATGATGAATTAAGCCTCTTGAGTACAATGTCATCGTACTCAAGGGGTTAAGTACTCAGCGTCCACTATGATTAAACACTATGTCTACACTGTCAGCCTCGATTACCAGTGGTCGGTTATCTACAAGTGCTTACTGATAAAGAGGGTGTTGGCGGGTGTATCAGAGACGAGTGCGTTAAATTGTGTTCATGTAGACGAGTGCGTTAAATTGTGTACATGTAGACGAGTGTAGGAGTTAAATTGTGTACATGTAGACGAGTGTAGGCGTTAAAATGTGTACATGTAGACGAGTGTAGGAGTTAAAATGTGTACATGTAGACGAGTGTAGGAGTTAAAATGTGTACATGTAGACGAGTGTAGGAGTTAAAATGTGTACATGTAGACGAGTGTAGGAGTTAAATTGTGTACATGTAGACGAGTGTAGGAGTTAAAATGTGTACATGTAGACGAGTGTAGGAGTTAAATTGTGTACATGTAGACGAGTGCGTTAAATTGTGTACATGTAGACGAGTGTAGGAGTTAAAATGTGTACATGTAGACGAGTGTAGGAGTTAAAATGTGTACATGTAGACTAGTGTAGGAGTTAAATTGTGTACATGTAGACGAGTGCGTTAAATTGTGTACATGTAGACGAGTGTAGGAGTTAAAGTGTGTACATGTAGACGAGTGTAGGCGTTAAATTGTGTACATGTAGACGAGTGTAGGAGTTAAATTGTGTACATGTAGACGAGTGTAGGCGTTAAATTGTGTACATGTAGACTAGTGTAGGAGTTAAATTGTGTACATGTAGACGAGTGTAGGAGTTAAATTGTGTACATGTAGACGAGTGTAGGAGTTAAACTGTGTACATGTAGACGAGTGCGTTAAATTGTGTACATGTAGACGAGTGTAGGAGTTAAATTGTGTACATGTAGACGAGTGCGTTAAATTGTGTACATGTAGACGAGTGTAGGAGTTAAAATGTGTACATGTAGACGAGTGTAGGAGTTAAATTGTGTACATGTAGACGAGTGTAGGAGTTAAAATGTGTACATGTAGACGAGTGTAGGAGTTAAATTGTGTACATGTAGACGAGTGTAGGAGTTAAATTGTGTACATGTAGACGAGTGTAGGAGTTAAATTGTGTACATGTAGACGAGTGTAGGAGTTAAATTGTGTACATGTAGACGACTGCGTTAAATTGTGTACATGTAGACGAGTGTAGGAGTTAAAATGTGTACATGTAGACGAGTGTAGGAGTTAAATTGTGTACATGTAGACGAGTGTAGGAGTTAAAGTGTGTACATGTAGACGAGTGTAGGAGTTAAAGTGTGTACACGTGTTAGTTAGGTTAGGTGTAGGTTAGGTGTAGGTTAGGTTAGGACTGGGGCAGGCAGACTATGTTCCCTCCAAGACATAAATATTCACCCCAGACCACATACTACCCAGGGGATGTGGGCGACGTGACCTGAAGACGGGGGACAGCATAACCACGTCGGGACAGCATAACCACGTCGGGACAGAACAACCACGTCGGGACAGCATAACCACGTCGGGACAGAACAACCACGTCGGGACAGCATAACCACGTCGGGACAGCATAACCACGTCGGGACAGCATAACCACGTCGGGACAGAACAACCACGTCCGGACAGCATAACCACATCAGTACAGCATAACCACATCCGTACAGCATAACCACGTCAGTACAGCATAACCACATCAGGACAGCATAACCACGTCAGGGCAGAATAACCAAATCAGGACAGCATAACCACATCAGTACAGCATAACCACGTCAGGACAGCATAACCACGTCAGGGCAGAATAACCAAATCAGGACAGCATAACCACATCAGTACAGCATAACCAGGTCAGGACAGCATAACCACATCAGTACAGCATAACCACATGAGGACAAAGAAGAATACTATACACAAGCATATACTGTACGGTACGTCTCATCTGAAGGAGAGATCAAGTGAGGCATTGAGCTCATCATCTCCGCCACAGTGAGAGACAAGACTGTATCTACTATCTTCTCCTATGAGCGCTGCCCACATACCGAACAAAGACCCACTGAACATCAACACCATCACCTTACAGTCAAAACAGCCTAATAAACCATCTTCAAGGTATCATGTACACATATAAACATATAGATGTATATGATAATACATGTATATATGTAAATACGAGTATATAAACCTACATATATGTGTGAATGTGTACTTAAGAGCAGTGTGAAACCTGATCAATATTCAGCTCTGAAGTGTGGAGGTTACTTGGCAACCAGCCCCGAGCCAGGGAGGTGTCTCATGGTCCCACTGCCCTACTATGAATACTATACTACCATCACCCATTGCCCTCCCTCCCTCCCTCCCAACACATGATAGCTAAGGGCACTATAGCAACACATAATGGTCAGCATCTCAATCATATACTATTGCCCTGAAAGCTATGATAAACGTCGTAACATATTGTGAGAGTTAGTGAGGCGAGACAGAAAGACGAGGAACACGCACCAAGGTTTTTGTATTCAAGAGCTATAACGTGATGACATCTACACGCCTGGAATTTCGCCAACACTCCAACGTTCCCCGACGAGCTTGTCCAGTATGTTGTTCCGACATGCTTGAAACTTCTCTCCTTCTTCACTCATTTGAGAAACTATCGCCTCGGCTGACCAAGATCTTGAATGTCAGTTTCTTTGGCTGGCTCTGTCAAAATTAAGAATAAACTAAATTAAACTAGAGGTGACCTCATCCATGACCCTGACCTTTAACCCCAACATGACCCCACCAACACACAAACTAAATAGACATAAAGGACATACATCACTCAATGCCCTACGTAGAATCCGGAGGTAATAAACGCATTTTTCAGATCCCAAATTATCTTTCACCTCCACCCACGAGCATCTTGTAAAATACCAAAAGCTTTTTAATGACTTCCTGCACAAACCCCGCGTTGAAGGCCACCCTCTCCACCACAGAGAAAACAAAGCCTCGGAATCTTCTATTGATTATCCTGGAGACAAGTCACCAGTCCACTACGAGGAGGAAACCCGAGACAAGGAACTGGAGTCGAGGATCTTCAGTAAATGATCACCACATTATATTGAGCCAAGTCAGTCATTAGCGGCTCACCTGTGGTTATATTATGTTCAGCTTCATGTCTATAAAGGCGAGAATGAAATATCACACCTCCTACCTGAATGTTTTATAGGAGGAGAGATTCTTGTTTTGTGTGTGTGAGAGAGAGAGAAAGAGAGAGAGAGAGAGAGAGAGAGAGAGAGAGAGAGAGAGAGAGAGAGAGAGAGAGAGAGAGAGAGAGAGAGCTACCCAAGAACACCCTCACCCAACACAAAATCATAACATTTCACCCGAATTAAAATCTCACCCGGGGAAAGAAAGAAAGAAAGAAAAAAACAAAAACAAAAACCAGTTCCACAAGATGACAGCCATAATCAGCTGACTTGTTGAAAACGCGCGGGAAAAAAATGGCGGGAGTGAGTCAATTAATCACCCGGGATGTGTTGAGTGACGGCCGCGCGCTACCTGAGATTATATTTGGTGGTCTCTCTCTGCAGGTGAGATGGTGCCGTGTGAAGGTGTCTCACACGCTGCTCTTATGGTCTTCTAAATTACTGTACTAATGATATCTTACTGGTCTAATGGCCCCCAAGCTTTTAATGGTCTACTGGGCCCCCGCTTCTAATGGTCTAATGGGCCCCGCTTCTAATGGTCTAATGGCCCCCCGCTTCTAATGGTCGAATGGCCCCCGCTTCTAATGGTCTAATGGGCCCCGCTTCTAATGGTCTAATGGCCCCCGCTTCTAATGGGCCCCGCTTCTAATGGTCTAGTGGGCCCCCTTTTCTAATGGGCTCTACCCCTACCAGGCCACTAACCCAACCCATTAGAAGCCCATTATTATCAGATCCCATTATAACGAACGCCTATCAATACTGGGCCCCAATCCT
Organism: Homarus gammarus; assembly: GCA_958450375.1. Taxonomy (NCBI): domain Eukaryota; kingdom Metazoa; phylum Arthropoda; class Malacostraca; order Decapoda; family Nephropidae; genus Homarus; species Homarus gammarus. The sequence goes on along the minus strand of CAUDMG010004131.1, from coordinate 1,433,845 downwards.
ACAGGTTACAGTAAGTTACGTTGGGGTCTATTAGGACAGGGGGCCCATTTAACATCATCCAGATATTGTATTGTAATATTAGCGCGCGCGCGCGCGTGTGTGTGTGTGTGTGTGTGTGTGTGTGTGATGACCGAAACACAATTCATAATTACTGACAAACGACTCATAATTACAAACTCACAACTCATAAGTACAGACAGGCACGTAATTACAAAGCTCATAATTACACAGAACTCATAATTACACAAACAACTCATAATTATAGACAGATAGACAAGCTATAATGACACCCCCACCGATTGCTATATCCCTCTACCACAGGCGCAAGACAGAGGATAAAATTGGCCTTGGCGCTATTCAGTATTTATGAGAGCTGATGTTGAACAATTTACCCGTGATGGAGTGGCCCAGTATATTGTGTAGTGGTGATGTGTGGTGGTGATTTTTTTCAACGTGTAGTGGTGACGTTGTGTGGTGGTGATGTTCAGAGTGTAGTGGTAGCTAATATTGTGCAGTGGTGGCTAATGTATAGTGGTGGTTAATATGTAGTAGTGATGTTCAAGGTATAGTGGCGGTGATGTTCAAGGTATAGTGGTGGTGATGCTCAAGGTATAGTGGTGGTGATGCTCAAGGTATAGTGGTGGTGATGTTCAAGGTATAGTGGCGGTGATGTTCAAGGTATAGTGGTGGTGATGTTCAAGGTATAGTGGTGGTGATGTTCAAGGTATAGTGGTGGTGATGTTCAAGGTATAGTGGCGGTGATGTTCAAGGTATAGTGGTGGTGATGTTCAAGGTATAGTGGTGGTGATGTTCAAGGTATAGTGGCGGTGATGTTCAAGGTATAGTGGCGGTGATGTTCAAGGTATAGTGGTGGTGATGTTCAAGGTATAGTGGTGGTGATGTTCAAGGTATAGTGGTGGTGATGTTCAAGGTATAGTGGCGGTGATGATCAATATTTAAGCGAGCTCTTGTGGCTGAGTCTCTCCTGTGATTGGACCCATCGAGAGTTCCTGTGTTAGACTATGAGTTCCTGTGTTAGACTATGAGTTCCTGTGTTAGACTATGAGTTCGTCTGTTATATTATGAGTTCCTGTGTTATATTATGAGTTCCTGTGTTAGATTATGAGTTCGTCTGTTATATTATGAGTTCCTGTGTTATATTATGAGTTCCTGTGTTATATTATAAGTTCCTCTGTTAGATTATGAATTCCTATGTTAGATCATTCACATACGCGGGCGTAGTTTCATCTAATATACGTGCACGGAGGCTATCACGTGTCTTTGTGGGCGTGGTTTTGTCCAGTGTACGTGTAGAAAAGCCCTGCTCCATAAACACGTGGGCGTGGCCTTATCCTTTTGCATTGTTAGTCAAAGCCACGCCCCTAAACACGTGGGCGTGGCCTTATCCTTTTGTATTGTTAGTCAAAGTCACGCCCCTAAACACGTGGGCGTGGCCTTATCCTTTTGTATTGTTAGTCAATTGTTGGCCGCTCCCGAGCTCTTGTACTCGTGTATCCAGATCATTAACCACGTCCGCCCTCCCCGCCAGCATCACACCCCCCCTCCCCGCCACACACACCCCTCTCCTCCCCGCCACACACACACCCCCCTCCCCGCCAGCAACACACCCCCCCTCCCCGCCACACACACACCTCCCTCCCCGCCACACACACCCCCTCCCCGCCACACCCATCCCCCCTCCCCGCCACACACACACCTCCCTCCCCGCCACACACACACACCCCCCTCCCCGCCACACATACACACACCCTCCCCGCCACACACACACACCTCCCTCCCCGCCACACACACACCCCCCTCCCCGCCACACACACCCCTCTCCTCCCCGCCACACACACACACCCCCCTCCCCGCCAGCAACCCACCCCCCCTCCTCGCCACACACACCCCTCTCCTCCCCGCCACACACACCCCTCTCCTCCCCGCCACACACACACCCCCCTCCCCGCCACACACACACACCCCCTCCCCGCCACACACACCCCCCTCCCCGCCACACCCCATCCCCCCTCCCCGCCACACACACACCCCCTCCCCGCCAGCAACACACCCCCTCCTCGCCACACACACCCCTCTCCTCCCCGCCACACACACACCTCCCTCCCCGCCACACACACACCCCCTCCCCGCCACACACACCCCCCTCCCCGCCACACCCCATCCCCCCTCCCCGCCACACACACTTTATGTATAGGTAACGTCCCCTCACCCCTCCCCTCCTCCTCACACTACATACCACTCGTCTCCCTACTTCACCTCCCCACTTAATCCACAATTATTTCCTCGTTCAACATTCCGTACATAATAAATATTCCTTCATTCTACACAACAGACGATCATTCTACACGACAGTCCATCATTCTACACGACAGTCCATCATTCTACACAACAGTCCATCATTCTACACAACACAAGATCATTATCTACCTTAGTGTAGATGCTGGAGTTGGCCCGCGACCTCAACTTGAAGAGATTGATTATGGTAATTACATCCTTAACGACCCAACAGCTTTAGGTCTTATGATCCTCGTTCACCTGTGCTTCCTGAACGACCTGCAATAACCACGTCTTAAGTCTCACTCGTTCACCTGTACATCCGGAACGACCTGCAATAACCACGTCTTAAGTCTCACTCGTTCACCTGTACATCCGGAACGACCTGCAATAACCACGTCTTAAGTCTCACTCGTTCACCTGTACTTCCGGAACGACCTGCAATAACCACGTCTTAAGTCTCACTCGTTCACCTGTACATCCGGAACGACCTGCAATAACCACGTCTTAAGTCTCACTCGTTCACCTGTACATCCGGAACGACCTGCAATAACCACACGTCTTAGTCTTATGTGATCAATGTCTCCTGTATGCTACGTTATTTAGTGTTTTTACTCAGTATTATTTTATTTTAGTGTTTTAAGCTTTCAATTAAATTCGGCAATATATGACCTTAGCTGTTGCGTCGTTAAGCATGTAATTACCACAATCAATCAATCACCAGTACACAAGGACTCTGAATTACCTCACTCTCTACACCACACACCAGACCATCTCTCATAACTCATTCAACACGCCTAACTTAACCTAACCTAACTTAACCTAATCTAACCTTAAGTAACCTAATCTATTCTAACCTAACCTAACCTAACTTAACCTAATCTAACCTTAAGTAACCTAATCTATTCTAACCTAACCTAACCTAACTTAACCTAATCTAACCTTAAGTAACCTAATCTATTCTAACCTAACCTAACCTAAATTAACCTAATCTAACCTAACCTAATCTAACCTAACCTAATCTAACCTAACCTAAATCCCTGACCCGACCTCCCGCAGTCATTTTGGAAGAGGCAGCTCCCCTTTATGCTCTCGCCTGACACAGCTCACCCTCCACCCTCATCCACTGACACAGCTCACCCTCCACCCTCATCCACTGACACAGCTCACCCTCCACCCTCATCCACTGACACAGCTCACCCTCCACCCTCATCCACTGACACAGCTCACCCTCCACCCTCATCCACTGACACAGCTCACCCTTCACCCTCATCCACTGACACAGCTCACCCTCCACCCTCATCCACTGACACAGCTCACCCTCCACCCTCATCCACTGACACACCTCACCCTCCACCCTCATCCACTGACACAGCTCACCCTCCACCCTCATCCACTGACACAGCTCACCCTCCACCCTCATCCACTGACACAGCTCACCCTCCATCCTCATCCACTGATACAGCTCACCCTCCACCCTCATCCACTGACACAGCTCACCCTCCACCCTCATCCACTGACACAGCTCACCCTCGACCCTCATCCACTGACACAGCTCACCCTCCACCCTCATCCACTGACACAGCTCACCCTCCACCCTCATCCACTGACTCAGCTCACCCTCCACCCTCATCCACTGACACAGCTCACCCTTCACCCTCAATGAGTCCTGGACCTCTTGTAGTTATTAATTATTGTCCGCAAGTGTTAGTTTCTGGGGAATATAATATTTATCCTTTGGGGGCAATTAATATAACCTGGAATGGAATATAACACAAATATACTGAAATATAACAAATATACTGAAATATAACACAAATACACTGAAATATAACAATCATACTGAAATATAACACAAATATACTGAAATATAACAATTATACTGAAATATAACACAAATATACTGAAATATAACACAAATATACTGAAATATAACAAATATACTGAAATATAACACAAATACACTGAAATATAACAATCATACTGAAATATAACACAAATATACTGAAATATAACAATTATACTGAAATATAACACAAATATACTGAAATATAACACAAATATACTGAAATATAACACAAATATACTGAAATATAACACAAATATCCTGAAATATAACACAAATATCCTGAAATATAACACAAATATACTGAAATATAACACAAATATACTGAAATATAACACAAATATCCTGAAATATAACACAAATATAATGAAATATAAAAAATACAAGTGATCTTGGGCCCTTAGTGCCCGGTGGCAAGTCCGGTGGTACAGTTTACCGAGGTTGTTATAATCATGGTCGTGGTTGTTGTAATCATGGTCGTGGTTGTTATAATCGTGGTCGTGGTTGTTATAATCATGGTCGTGATTGTTACAATAAGAGTCGTACCTGAGACTAACACAGGTAGAATGAAGGTGCGCCAAGTCCGTAGACTTGCATCGTTTTCCATCGTAAATACAATGGTAAATTAATGCCTTCCTAAAGAAACCATCGACATGGGACCAGGTTTGTTCCACTATGAATTTTTTTTGCGATTTTTCCACCAAGTTTGATGAAAAACGATTGTGCCGTTTCGGCACAATATTTAAGTTCAGTATTCATTAAATCAAGGAGTATTTTAATTCAGTACACAAGAAACGTTTCACTTCAGGACGCAATAGTAAAGAAACGTTTCAGTTTAGTAAGGCAATGTTATGAATAAACAAATAATTAACATAGGAACGTTTTAGCTAACTCACATACAACAATAAATTAGACCCAAAGAAATGTTTTAAAATTAGAAACAATAACAAATAAAACCCCAAAGGAAACGTTTACAAAATAATAACAAAACCTCAAAGAAACGTTTACAGAATAGACTTAGATAAATGTTTTCGTTTAGTACACAGTAAAGGAACAACAAGAACAACTAACAGATCACGTACAGGGAAAACTGGGCCGTAAAACTGGCCTGGCCGCGGGAACCTGTCAGCTGGGAGGGAATATACAGCGGAAAATAATATACCGTACACACACATGCCTCGTAATCCGCTGTAGAAAAGATAGATACTGGACCAACGAGATAACATGGGAGGAGGAAGAGATAGATACTGGACCAAGGAGAGACAAGAGGGACATTCTGGGACACTGGACCACCCAACTAAAAAAAAAGCTGGACCGGCGCCAATTACTGAGCGGAATGTCTACACGATTAAAGCTAATGGGAGGAAGGAGGAGAACGATGTTAGAACAGAAGACACAAAAAATGACGGGCAGATGATAGCGAACGAGAGAGAGATAATGAGAGAGGATGAGTGAGTGGTGGCGAACGAGAGAGAGAGGGAGATGGTGAAAGAGGAAGAGTGAGTGATGGCGGGAGGAAGACATAAAGAAAATGAGAGAATGAAAGAGAGAGAAGAAAACAGAGTTGATGAGAGAGAGGGTGAAAGACAGAAAAGAGAGAGGGGGAGGAGCGAGAGAGAGAGAGAGAGAGAGAGAGAGAGAGAGAGAGAGAGAGAGAGAGAGAGAGAGAGAGAGAGAGAGATAAGAAGAAAAAAGAAAAAGAAACTAAGATAAGAAGAGAGTAAGAGAAGAGAGAGAGTAAAAGAGAAGGAGAAAACGAAGGAAAAACGAAAGAAAAAATATCCCAGAAGAATACACAGTAAATTGAAAACAGAAATAAGGAACCACACTAAGATATCTTTAAGTCGGGAATGGGAAACAGAATCACCACCACCACCAGCGGATACCAAACCCTCGCCTGGTCCACAGCGACTGAGCCAAAGGTGAAAACAATAAACCGAACTTAATGACTGTGATGACGAAAACTCTGAAGCGCAATACATAGGTCAAATGGCACCATACAAGGTCCTTACTCGGTACACCCCCCCCCCCTCAAAACACACACACACACACACACACACACAAAACATTATAATAATTTCATGAGCCGTAATGTGTCAAGATCCATTTATGACACTCCGACACAATGATCCAGGAGCCGTAAAGTGTCATAATGTGTCAAGACCCATTTATGACACTAAAAAAACTAGAAAAATTATCCAGGAACCATTTGTGATGTTACAGAGACGTCAAACTGGTTAAAGATCCATTTGCGACGTTACGGCATCAGTAACAGTAGCTACTTATAACTTTACAAGGGTGATGTGGGGGTGGGGAGGGGGGGGTGATGGTAGTTGAGAGGGTGACAGGGGTGTGGGGAGGGGAAGAGAGGGGAGGGGATAGTACAGTGGTTCGTCTTTTATGAGGTAAGTCATGAATACTTCGCATGCCTGAGTCGACAACCGCACATTCCTCTATTAAAAAAGACATATTCCTTCGCTTACTCCGCCACACAACTCTACCCATAAGAAAATCCCGTACAGACTTTAATCATCAGAATAACAACGTGAGCTGAATGTTCATCTTAAGTGTTGATTTGGTTAGGTTAGGTTAGGTTAGTTTGGAGGTAAGGCATTTCCTTCAATCTTACATACACTTGTCTACTGCTACCACCACTTCCACCAATCTTACATATTACCCCACCACTGCCAACACCACTTCCACCAATCTTAAGCACTGTTCTTCCACCACTGCCAACACCACTTCCACCAATCTTAAGCACTGTTCTTCCACCACTGCCAACACCACTTCCACCAATCTTAACCACTGCCAACACCACTACCTCCTCATCTAACCAAAATATTACTCCAGTGACAACAAAACACACATTTCCAGTTCACAAATTCTCCCTCACTGACAACAAACCTAACCTCACCTAACCTAAAATTCCATAAAACATTAAAAACTTCTATAAATGAATCAAAGTCACATGGGTTAAATTAGTCATTAAAACTTGTTACAGTAATTAATTTAAATATTATTATAAATTTATACTTGACATAACTCACATATTAAACCATACGTGATGTTAATTGTTTACTTAGAAGACCTAAAGACATCAAGTGTTGTGAAAATGATTCGATATAATAATAATAATAATAATAATAATAATAATAATAATAATAATAATAATAACAATAATAACAATAATAATAATAATAATAATAATAATAATAATAACAATAATAACAATAATAATAATAATAATAATAATAATAATAATAACAATAATAATAATAATAATAATAATAATAATAATAATAATAATAATAATAATAATAACAATAATAATAACAATAATAATAACAATAATAACACTAATATAAATCTAAATAAAGGTTAAACTACCATACACAGACCCCAGACATACATACACACTACCTGTAAACAGAAGCCCATCACATACAGGTAAGTCTTCTCACCTAACACAGTATATAGATCAATGTTTATGATACGAACACAACACAGCGAAGAGTATTATTTCTCAGTGAGGTAATGTTGTGTATATCATGTCGTTGAGTAGTTAATAAAAGACACCAATTCTAGGATCACAATCACTTGTACTGGTCACCGCTACCCACAGCCGACATGCCATTACGAAAATTAACCTGCAATCACCGTGAAATGACCCCTTCTTACGCCGTCCAAACTGCCACTCTTTAAATTACAAATGTCTTTCATCTCCGTGCACGCGAGGAGACGATAAGGGAGGGTGCACAAATTGGTGGAATTAACTCCTATTGAGACCAAGGTAATAGAGACACTGTACTGTGTGATGCAAGTGATGGTAGAGTCGGTATTTAGCCACTCAGAAATATTTCATCGATACACTTGAGGTAAAAAAATATTATTATCCGCTATTATTTAAATCTTTCAGTCAACCTCCACATTATATCGAAAATTAAATAAGAGCAAGAAAATAAATTAATGAACATTAAGTTAATTATTAGAGAGTTTATTAACATTGTAAGTATCAAGTACTTATCAAGGTCTTTCATTCCTTATAAATTTTAACCAAAACTCTGCAGCATAATTCCTACTACACTCCTAGATCTACCTACAGCATCAGTCACACGCTTCGCTTTCAAAATATCTAACACCTTCGCGCGTCTGGTTTTATCTATGCACTAAATACAGTAACTCAATACACTGATACAAGCTACGAATCCATCAAGAATTATTTAAATACTAAAACCTCAGGGCCTCAACCTACAGTACCCCGGATTAGCCTTTTTTGACGCTTCCTGACACAGACTGTTTCTCCTGATATATCTCCAGTTCAAAACATTTCCCTTAAATATCTTTGTCAAGGAGGCGCTTCGGTGAATGGAGTTAAAAGGAGAATTGTCCGATCTCTCTCTGTGCTCCCTATTTATAAAGGAGAGAGAGGAGAGAGATAAATAGAGAAAAAGAGAGACAGGGAGAGAAAGAGAGAGGGGAGAGCTAGAGAAAGAGAGAGAGACAAGGAGAGATAAGGGAGAATCTTCCTTATTATGTAGCACCAACATCACAAACTCCCCAGGTTTAACACACACAAATCCGACAAGAAACCCGTTCGTCGGATTATTGTGAAGAAGCCGGAAGTTTGAAGATCTGTATCAGGGGATGACCGACCTTTGTAAGACGAGGAGCAGCACACACACACACACACACACACACACACACACACACACACACACACACACACACACACACACACCTGATTCATCATCTGGGGATACAAGCATGACTCTCCACCACCTGTCTCACTATCTGACACATATGACTCTCCACCACCTGTCTCACTATACCTATGACACATATGACTCTCCACCACCTGTCTCACTATACCTATGACACATATGACTCCATCACCTGTCTCACTACCTATGATACACACGTGACTCTCCACTCGGAATTCTCCACACTTAACCTTAACACCACTCAGGCAACACTCACAGAGACATAAACACTCAGTAGTACAAATATTCCCCAAGAGAAACAAAATTATTGATCTTTATATTTACAATAACAAACATACCAATTTAAATTCAACATAGTCTCCCATTGTGTAATTTCTATGGTGTTAAAAATATTTCCCTAACAGTGTTCAGTGTATGCCACATAGTTCAGCTTGTACACATCCAGTCTAGCTTGTACACATCCAGTCTAGATTGTACACATCCTTAGTCTAGCTTGTACACATCCTTAGTCTAGCTTGTTCACATCCTTAGTCTAGCTTGTACACATCCAGTCTAGCTTGTACACATCCAGTCTAGCTTGTACACATCCTTAGTCTAGCTTGTACACATCCAGTCTAGCTTGTACATAGTCACACAGAGCAGCTAAACACTTTATATAACCAGCGCTTGTACCTGTCCTACAGCCAGGGTCCCCCAGCAATAAGCCTCTAAGTAATCCCTATGATCCTCCCGCACCCTGTGTTCCTCCCGCACTGTGTTCCTCCCGCACCCTGTGTTCCTCCCGCACCCTGTGATCATCCCGCACCCTCTGATCCTCCCGCGGCGTTGGTCGGATACCTAATGATCCATAACTTGTATTCTATGAAAGGGTAATGAATTAGGCTCTGATTTATTAACAATATGCAACTTGTTTTTAATGTAGGTAATTATATATCAGCCAATAAAGACTGAAATAATACCCTATCATAATTCACTGTTACTCGGGGAAGCCATAACTCTACTGAATATAAGAATAAATACATTAATACTAGAGATAATGTATTAAAGTAAATAAATCCTGGGAACGATTCTATACTTAAAGACGACGCTGGGCAGTTACTACAATAACATATAATGGCTTCAGCAAGTTTAAATGAGATGAAGTGGATGTATAGAGATCACAGGTGGGAGGACAGAGCCTACCAGGTGTGTATCTCAGGGTCAACTCTAGTACACCTGGGAGTAATAAACGGTGTTAGTGGGTGTGTATATAACTTGAATCGTTCCTTTGTTCTTTACTGCATCTATAAGCATTCAAACGCCTCGGTCTTCCTAATAGCGTCTGGTAACAAAGCCTCATTCAAACACCTCGATCTTACTAGTCTAACAATACGATGTCATGGCATTAATTGCGTGGATTTTAAGCTTATTCCTGTATTACTGTATGTATTCAAGGCCTTAAAGATGCACACATACAGAATTATAAATACTATACTGTCTCCGCCAAGCTTGGAGGAGAGATAGAGGCATTAATCTAACACAATGCGGTAGTCTTTTACACGAGGGAAGAGTCGCTCCTAATCTTAATTTATCTCCGCTATGAACATCCCATTAATACTGCATCTGGGTTAATACCAATCATGTTACCAATGTACCAATCGTGTTACCAATGTATCAATCATGTTACCAATGTACCAATAATGTTACCAATGTATCAATCATGTTACCAATGTATCAATCATGTTACCAGTGTATCAATCATGTTAAAAATATATCAAATAAAAATATCCTTATCAAATTCTAAAATAACTGAGAAAAAAAGGCTCCATTAACCACCAGGTCAAGTAATCCCCAGGTCATGGTCAGGTTAAAATGCAGTATTCCATATTTATTTCCGTCAATTAAATTTGTGAATATTGCCAAACCCTTAAAACTAGAAGAGAATCTAACCTTACAGCTGTAGTGCAGGTAGCAGCAGTAGTATCTTGTATTATGGTTAGGTCACATCCTGAAGGACTTGATCAACACTGGCCCACATGGTCCTCACAACTCTACGGTGAGGCCCAAATTCCCCAACAGCTGGAAAGGTTGGTTAGGTTAGGTTAGGTTAGGTTAGGTTAGGTTAGTATTACTCTACTCAAAAATCTCTCCTTCCCGCCTAAATGTTTTCTACTCCATATATATACTGTATGTGGAAACCTAATTAAAGTATATTGTTAAATGGCGAGCCAATATTAATGGTACTAAACTATTAAAAATAAATTTTATCAAGGTTATCCGAAATAAATTTAAAGAAAATGTATTAGAATTGTATTATATTTATACCACTTATATAATAGTTTATACAATACTTGAGCTACAGAGTTCGATAGGGATGACTGTCAGCTTAACACTTACGGAGGCAGTTTGGTGTAGACGATCCCGGTGACTTTACTCTTGGTTGTATCATGAAACTCCAAACTCTAGATTTTACATCATAATAAATACCTCACCTCACAAGAAATTAATAAATAGCTTTTGCAAGAACATACTGTACAGGTAATTTTCCAAAAACTCATCAAAGAAAGTGTATCTTAAGTGTATCTACATCACAAATATATTTTACACATTCAGAAAACGTAAAGAATTGATACCGACCTTATTAACCAAAATGCCACCGTGTTTTTTGGACTTGGCTTTACTGCAAGAACATTTTTATTGTGTATTTCTCCGGTAGAGGTTGCGCCCTGCTCCAACGAACGCCACAGCATACGTTTGTTCCGAAATATTTGCAAAATAGACTGGAGACTTTGTCGGCCCCTCCAAGACAATTCGCGCCTTCAGCAAGATGAATCATGTTTGGTTATTACTACGGACAGCAACACTACCCGCTCGATATTTCTCTTATTTTTTTTATAATTCAAACGAATTTGACAAAATTAAAAATTAAAACATATTTAACGCTTCATTAGATTAATTTATTTCATTTAAGTAGCGTGAAAAATAATTTAGTGTATTCGTAATATTTTTTAACATTACGTGGGCGGGAAATTGAGTCTGATATATATTCCGCCGCGCACTAATAAATTTTACATTACATTAATTAACAATAAATAACTTGAATTGTTACTATCCAGTACAGCTATAAGTAATTATATAACTTTCAATAAGGCATCAATACTGAGAAACTGACAGAATTAATTTTATAACCCCATATGAGACGTCACTACTTTTATGGGAGCAAGAATATTTTATAAGAGTGGCACCGAGTTTTCTCACAGGGCGTCGGGTCTCAGATTCCTCGGGATTTTAGGCGAAAATATTGTATCCAAGACCGATATGGCGCACATCCAGCTGATGGCAGGTAAGTTATATTATAGTCATCAAAATAAGACGAAAATTACCCCTGTGTAGTGTATAATAAATAGGTTATTTGAAGTTAAAATTATTGCAAGTCGATCTGAGGCGGTTCAGCCGGTGACTTATCTCTTAACTTTAATGACTTGTATTTACAGTTCTAAAACACTCGCTTCAAGTCTTTAGTTGTGGAGGCGCTGTAATACATGCAGTAGGCTAGACCAAAAAAACATATTTACTCGAATATTAAACTTCAGTTGTCAGTATTTGTTCTGGTAAAGAATGTATATTATTTTTCTTTAATGGTAAAATTTAACGACGACTGTATATACGATGGCGGAATTAAATGTAAACTGTTACTTTCTGTAATAAATATACGAAATACTTATTAGTGCCCAGTTTATGTCACCCGGCTTGTCACGCAGCTCATGAACGCTTTCCGTCCGTATTATATTGTCGACCATTTTCTTTATACCCAGCCACCGGATTCACTTGATATTTAAACAGAATTGCTTAGGGTGTGTCCAGGTTAACAGGATTCGATAATAACAATCATTTAAACACAAGATTTCCAGCCGTAGAAAATGGGCGGCTCTTGCTATATTTATGGGTCAAACGGACCAAATCCTCAGCGAGTTGGCTTATAATAGTATTTACAAGATGTTACAATCAAATAAAATAAAATTCAACCTTCCGTGCCACATAACAGCCGGAAGATGAATAAAAATTGTTTTGTATATGTGACCTGAACCCAACTCCACCTAAGAGAGTTGAGGCTGAATGGACTTTTCTAGATTGATGCGACTGTTCACAATATAACGATAAACATACCTAGCTGTAAACACCATTAGCTCGGAGTATTCATCGCCGGTGGTGAAGTGGACTGATGATTCTATATGTAAAACATTACACATACTTTGACGTTACATTTAATATAATAAGCTGTCGTCGAGGAAGTAACTGGATCTGGCTCTAGCAACAAATGTTAAAGAACTTCACGAACAACAACGACCAAAGGAATGAACTTGTATTTACAGTGTTTGACAATACAGAAAATAACTGCAAGTGGATGTTTCGCATAGTTAAAATACACACCGACACTGAATTACGATTTGAGTATTACGTTTTAATAACTTCCACTAAAGGATAGTTTCACATAACGTGAGTTGTGTGTTAGCGTAACTCATATGCCTGTGTTTCCCGTGAACCGAAAAGACGTTTTATTGAACAACGTAGATTATTCCAGAATGAAGCGAGGAACATCCAAGTTATAACAGGCTGAGGGTGTTAATGTTATAGTTGTAGCAGTAAAATCTATACAACTTCTAACTTTTTCTTGTACCTTGTATTATGATATATGGGTAAACACAGTAGGCCTTCTAGCTAAAATTTTAACAAGTAAATTTACAGGTACTGACATTTATGTTTATAACTTTGGGTGATTTCTTCAGAGCAGAGAGTCACATAAAGCAATAATCGTAAATCATAATTTATGATACACAAGTAATATAAACATATAAACTCCATAATAGATGTTCTGCAGCTCAACTTAAGAGAGCTGCGGTGTCCGAGTGGTTAAGGAGATGGACTTGAAATCCATTGGGCTCTGCCCGCACAGGTTCGAATCCTGTCCGCAGCGGTGAATACTTTTTAGTATTTATTCATTAAATTATTTGTTTACAGATATTATTTTTAAATCATGGATCCGTATTTATGTAGTACAACAATAATGACAAGCTTCAATTGTTTTGAAATATTTTTCCCATACTTTTATCAGTACCTGCACCATTGTTTCTAAATTAGTAACTAATGTGAAACAAAATTATAATTAACAAGGCATTCATGTCACAAACGTCATTTACATTCATGCATTGCTTTGTTTACGGAATTTTAAATATAAGTAAATATATTCTAAACATATCAATATAATTATAATTGTTTGCGTTAGTGTAGTTTATTTTTCGTCTATTTATTGAGGTTTTTTCCCTCCCTGTGGTTCACTGGCCGTATCCTTCTCCCCTCGTGTGTTTGTTATCCCACACCTCATAAAAAATCATAAAGGAATCATCCTTAATTCCGGGCGCACCATATAAGCCTTATATACACTGTTTTACGATAATCAATTTGAACCTTAGGAATACACGCAGCAGGGTGGAAAATACCGTGCCGCTCAGTTTCATTTTGTCTTTTTTCCAGCTACTTCTGGCATCGCTGACGTGGATATAAATGATCGACTATGAACTTCTGGGCCGAAAATAAATCACAAATATTATCGTCTTGTCCACACGACTGGACCAAGAGGAAGAAGATAATGGCGACTCAACAGCGCGGAAGATAAAGGTTTCCAGGACACAAGTGGAATAAAGGTAATGAAATAATTTGACTTTACTGAACCTTATTTTTATATAAAAAACATTGATCAAGTATAATATATATATATATATATATATATATATATATATATATATATATATATATATATATATGTATGTATATATATATATATATATATATATATATATATATATATATATATATATACACACACACACGATTAAGTGGCCTGTTCGAAGGGAACGGCCCAAGTGTTCATGGATGCGAGTTGCCAAAGGTATATATATACCTTTTAGTTGTGTACACAAAGTTTTGACAATGAAATTGACGCAGAAAATCACGTTAGGAAAATAAACAAGCAAACGAGTAGTGTCGTCAGGGATGTGGCAGGCTTCTGTGTGTGTGTTGTGTGTGCGTGCGTATGTACGTGACCAGAGACTGGTGCCGCCATCTCTTGGCACCACCAACTATTAAAGCATGCCTCCCTTACCATAATTTCTTGCTTTTTCTACAACTTCCACGCTATTTAATGACGATTGAATTTTGACAAAGAGTTACAGACTTAACTTCAAATTACCTAATGAACAAAACATCGCTGTGGACAGGATTCGAACCTGTGCGGGCAGAGCCCAATGGATTTCGAGTCCATCTCCTTAACCACTCGGACACCACAGCTGTATACAAGAAAGTGCCACATAAGGGAAGTCAGTGTGTTACTATACCTTTGTTTTTCCAATAATTGTAATATTTATTACCTCTTACTAATTGTACTGATAATAATACTTTATTAACTGTACAGTATATCCTTCAGATAAATACTTATCAGGCCAATTATGAAAATCAATGTAACCTTGTGTAGATTTTTCCACATCGTAATAATAGTTAGTCGCTTCACTGGCGTGAACTGTTGCGATAGAAGAGTCCGACCCTCACTCACTAACATAATTATATGACATCCGTGCGGAAAATTATTCACCATAGACTATTATATTGGCTGATTAATAAACACTTGGACTCTGTTAGGATGTCATTCACAGGAATAAGTACATTATCATTATTGTTGGATTCGTGGGAAGGGATAATGTCATTTACTATTACTACTGTAATGATGTGTTCACTATGGTGTTTACCTTCCACAAGACCCAGCATATATGTTTTGTCTGTCTGTCTGTCACTTCACACTACAGTCACCCACCAACAGCACGTAAAATATCTGCCCGACTTCCTCAATACAGTACAATACTGTACCCTGTAAACTAAGTTTTCATTCAACGAAATAAAAGTTTTTACTTTGTGTTAAATAAGACAGACAGATTATTTGTGCTTCTCCTAAGATTCTCATGTTTTATTGGCCGCTAATCCTCAAGATATATTTTAAATGTGTATTGTCTTGGTCAACGTCTTAGCCGGTGAGACGGTCGCCCGCTTCTCAGTGCCGGCCGCTACTGGGCATGTACAGCACAGCAAGGATTAGCTGTTCATAGTCCTTGCAGTACACTACAGTACAGTCCGGGATCTTGAATGTATCTCAAAACAAACACTTGGTTTAGTATTGCCACAATTCACTGTTAGAGTATTCAGATGACATGTTAGTCTTATGAAAGGGAAATAAAGAGCAATTGAGTGAACTAATGGATCCAGGACATAATTGGAGGGGATTAACTTTTTGACTCCGTTAATAAAATATTGGTGTATTTAAGCTTTAAAAAAATTATAAGCCAGGTGATATAATATAGCAGACAATACATATAAAAGCCCTATATAGAATAACTTAGTCTTGTGTATACTGATAATACTTTACCTTGTTATTGTAAGAGAACAAATCCAATAATTATGATCCCCATATTGTCATGGTTGACAAGATCACTTTTATTATTGTGTTGTATCAATATTTTGTTATAATCGTTGTCCTCTATATTAAACAACCGTCAGCTCATGTACACAACAAGTTCCAACATATTTTTTAATGTAAAGAAATAATTGATTTTCATGATTATGTTAAGTTATTAATTTATCGTTTGGGTCAATAACCCAGTACTGTATAACTATTTACTACTGTATAACTGTTTAGTACAGTATAACTATTTAGTACTGTATAACTGTTTAGTACAGTATAACTATTTACTACTGTATAACTATTTAGTACAGTATAACTATTTACTACTGTATAACTGTTTAGTACAGTATAACTATTTAGTACAGTATAACCATTTAATACAGTATAATTATTTAGTACAGTATAACTATTTACTACTGTATAACTGTTTAGTACAGTATAACTATTTAGTACAGTATAACCATTTAATACAGTATAACTGTTTAGTACAGTATAACTATTTTGTACTGTATAACTGTTTAGTACAGTATAACTATTTTGTACTGTATAACTGTTTAGTACAGTATAGCTATTTATTACTGTATAACTATTTAATACAGTATAACTATTTAGTACAGTATAACTATTTAATACAGTATAATTATTTAGTACAGTATAACTATTTAGTACAGTATAACTATTTAATACAGTATAACTATTTAGTACAGTATAACTATTTAATACAGTATAATTATTTAGTACAGTATAACTGTTTAGTACAGTATAACTATTTTGTACTGTATAACTGTTTAGTACAGTATAACTATTTTGTACTGTATAACTATTTCGTACAGTATAACTATTTTGTACTGTATAACTATTTTGTACTTTATAACTATTTAGTACAGTATAACTTTTGTACTGTATAACTATTTTGTACAGTATAACTATTTTATACTGTATAACTATTTATTACAGTATAATTATTTAGTACAGTATAACTATTTAGTACAGTATAACTATTTAGTTCAGTATAACTATTTTGTACTGTATAACTATTTAGTACAGTATAACTATTTAGTACAGTATAACTATTTTTTCATAGATTTTTTTTGTTTTTATCAGTTTGTTAATTACGATTGATTTTATTTTATCAAGTTTTTAGTAGATAAAGTTATTTTCTTCCATAAAAATCAATAAATATATTCATGTAACACTTCAATTGGCCGCTTGTAATTCACGAGAATCTTCAGTGTAGAGTCTGCGTCTTGTTATTAATTTAGTTATTTATAATGTCCTATCTTGTGAAATTATTTAATGGCTGTGAAATATAGTAAATCACCGTCTTTAAGGTATAGTAAATCACCGTCTTTAAAGTATAGTAAATCACCGTCTTTAAAGTATAGTAAATCACCGTCTTTAAAGTATAGTAAATCACCGTCTTTACGGTATAGTAAATCACCGTCTTTAAGGTATAGTAAATCACCGTCTTTAAGGTATAGTAAATCACCGTCTTTAAGGTACAGTAAATCACCGTCTTTAAGGTATAGTAAATCACCGTCTTTAAGGTACAGTAAATCACCGTCTTTAAAGTATAGTAAATCACCGTCTTTAAAGTATAGTACCAGGCACCAGCTGATTGGTTTGTTTTTCAAGGCACCAGCTGATTGGTTTGGTTTTCAAGGCACCAGCTGATTGGTTTGTTCTTCTTGTTAATCTTGTCTTATGGCTTACCTATAACTCATCTACATGACACTGAGGACACCTGTCTGTAACTCGTTTATATGACACTGAACATACCTGTGTCATCTTTAAGGAATTAGTTAAATTTGGTGAAGAAATGTAGTTTGTTTGAGACGCCCCCCAGAAACACTGATAATGAACCCCAGAAACACTGATAATGAACCCTAGAAACACTGATAATGAACCCCAGAAACACTGATAATGAACCCCAGAAACACTGATAATGAACCCCAGAAACACTGATAATGAACCCCAGAAACACTGATAATGAACCCTAGAAACACTGATAATGAACCCTAGAAACACTGATAATGAACCCCAGAAACACTGATAATGAACCCCAGAAACACTGATAATGAACCCCAGAAACACTGATAATGAACCCCAGAAACACTGATAATTAACCCCAGAAATACTATTAATTAATTCATATTTATTTATTTAGATTTAATGATCTTTTTGCCAGTCCCAAAGGTCAGAGGTCAGCTTCTTGAACCAGTCTCCGCCATGTTCTTTATCATCCTCTGCAACTTTCTAATCCACTTCCATCCATCTATCTTGTTCTAATTTTAGTTTGATAGTTCATTGATAACACTAAATTCTGTCTTGAAACAATTTGTCGATTCCGCGTCAGGTAACGTTAAGAAAATGGTCTGAGATGAGTGTGAATATTGCTTTAGATGTAACATGTGTCTGCGGTGCTAGTCTCACCACAGACTCCTCGAGGTGTGAACAGCTTATACTCTACTTATACTATACTTATATTGTACTTATACTTATACTTACAGTTATACTTTTACTATGATATGGTTCGGTTTTATCATAGTCTGGAAAGCAACGGCTAGTGTATTTTTGTATAATATAAACTGTTATGTTAACCTGAGGACTGGCCCATGATAAGACACATGGTTGTTGTTAATCCACCAAATAAACAACTGTATTCAAGTTGTGGTTTGTTTACAAAAGTCTGTGAGATCTTGTAAATTTTCCTATGTGATTAAGGTAGTAAAGTCTTCCCCGATCAGTCACGGTAAAATTATCACTTATAGAACGCCGTAAATTATCAAAAACTAACCTAACCTAACCTTGAAGTTTTTCAATTTTGCCGCGGACAGCAGGTAGTTTACTGTACACCCCATACTCATCCTGTGAGCGGTATAGCTCAAGGAGTATTACGAGTACAGGCCACAAAGGGTGTTTATCGGACCTCAGTGATTTTGGTATTATGGCAATGAATGTTACAGAGTATTTCAAGTACATTGTTTGTTTAAGTCGATACATAGAATTATAATTAGGTACTAGATGCGACGTGCGGACACAGCCTTAGTATATCAGCTATCTTGTCATCAGAGATAAAAGTGTTGTGCTATTTCACACATGTGCTTGAACCTGTCCCTAAAAGGTTCTATCTTCACACAGTCTAGGACTTAGTGTTGGAGTGTGTGGCCATATGTTTGACCACACATTTGTGGCCATATGTCTGGCCACACACTTTACATTTAGTCTTGTTCACATCTGCTTGAGGAACATACTGCCAGAAGTACTTATATCCTAACCTTAGTCTAGCGGTAACAACATCATGTAATCTAGTGATCTTGTTACTTGCTCCATATACATCTCATCATGGTAAACAATGGCTTGACTGGTGCCTGTTTATACTTGTCTGCTTCTATAAAATTCATCAATAAGTTCTTTCCTAATCACAGTTTTTAAGGTTCTGCCAAACCTGTTTTACGGTAACTTGTCTGTTTTTCCTTAACTTTTCCGGTAAAGTAACAGTATAATTGTATTGCGGTTAGTTATTGACCGTTTAATTTACGGTTTTCGCTTGGCATCCGTGCTGCTAGTCCTGTGACCGTGTAGTATATGGGATATTTTTTAAAGGTAAATCTAACATCATCTTGTGGATAAAGGTTGTGTACAGTTATGCGCCCCCCCCCCCCCCCCCACATACACACACACACACACACACACACACACACACACACACACACATACACACACACTATACATACAATGAGAGTTAAGTGAAGGTGTATATAATGCTAAAAACTAATTAGGTAATTCTAATTTCAGTCATTAACGAGTCATGCAGTGAGGCAAGTTGTTGAGTTAATGTTGTTTATTAGAGTAACGTTTTGTTTAATATTAGGTTAAGTTAGGTTAGATTAGGTTAGATTAGGTTAGGTTAGTTTAGGTTAGGTTATAATGTTACCATAAACAATGTTCGTGTGTTAAGAGTAAGTTAAATGTACTCACATTTTTTTTTCATCTTTTTATTTTAATTTTAGAAACAATTTTATAGTGAAGATATAAACCATGTTGAGGCAGCGTGTCTCCCTCAGGCGTTAATCTCTGTTGATCCTTATGCTAAATGTTCCGTGTTGTCTGGCTTAATCCCCCCACCCACCCTCACCCCCTACCTCACCCCCTAACCCCTACCTCATCCCCTACCTCATCCCCTACCCCCACCCTTACCCCCACCCCTACCCAACCCTCACCCCCACCCTCATCCAAATACCTCCCACCCTCCACCCTCACCCCTAGCCCTAACCCCTCACCCCCTACCCCCACCCTTACCCCCACCCCTACCCAACCCTCACCCTCACCCTCATCCAAATACCTCCCACCCTCCACCCTCACCCCAAGCCCTCACCCCTCACCCCCAGCCCTCACCCCCCTACCCCCACCCTCCACCCCTCCTTTAAAAAAAACAGCATCCCCCCCCCCCCCGCTGTTTACATGATAATTACACAATTCAAGATAACTTAGTGTAGTACCTGGTGTTATCATTAAGACAGTTATTACCTCAGAAATAACATTCTTTAGTTTCTGTGTTGGGATTAAATAGAATAACTGCCAACTGTAGACGACTCCCTTAATCCACTGGCTATAGCAATTTCTTGTGTTAAATTAGGTAATCGCTCGGAAATGTTCTCTATCTTCACGCGTCGTCAAGCACCGCGGGAAGGGGGAGGAAGAGGGAGAGGTTATTGTGTGTATGTGTATATGATCCCTCTCTCATTTAATGTTAAGTTTCTGTACCGACACCTTCCACTTCTCCTTCCACACACACACACACACAATATTATAGCGAGGCACAAATGTTTTCCTTGAACCTGCACTCCCAGACATGTAGTGCGTGGTTAAGTGCCTAACATGGCTGTGTGGGAGAGGTTACGTAAGATTTTGTGAGACAAAGTTAATAAATTGCCTCAGCATTTAATATAATCATTGTTTATGCCTTTAGTGGTTATAAATAACAGTTGTTTATGCCTCAGCAGTTAAAATAATCGTTGTTTATGTCTCAGCAGTTAAAATAATCGTTGTTTATGCACCGGCGGTTAAAATAATTGTTGTTTATGCCTCAGTACTTATAAATAATCGTTGTTTATGCCTCGTGTTGTCAGTAAAGAACCTACACGTGTGTACTATGTGGCATAATGTGTACGTTTATCATTATCTGACTGAAGTGTGTAGATAAATGTTTAAATACATTCATGACTGACTTGACCTCTGGATGCCATCCCTGACTCACACTCTCACTCATTCGATACATTTTTGACTGACTTTGACTAATGTTTATTATATTTATTTATTTAATCGGTTCAAAAACACAGTGCAGTCGTTAAGGTGGTAATATCAAGGCCATAGGTGAATTAAACTCAATATGGTAGAGTGCGCAATGTAGTTACAATAGGATGGCGGTCCGGGCGAGGGAGGGGCGGTAGCCATGTGGGGTTATGGTGAGCATTTACCTTATAAACACGCGTTACATTTGGTCCCTGGTGTATCGCCAAACTAGATTCTTCATTAACCCCGAGATTTTTGCCATTACTGATCATTACAAAATACAAATGTAGGATTGACATCACTTGAGTATAATTATGTATGAATATTGACATCACTTGCGTATAATTATGTATGAATATTGACATCATCTGCCGATAATTATGTTGAATATTGACATCACTTCCGTATAATTATGTATGAATATTGACATGACTTGCGTATAATTATGAATGAATATTGACATCACTTGCTTATAATTATGTATGAATATTGACATCACTTGCGTATAATTATGAATGAATATTGACATCACTTGCTTATAATTATTGACATCACTTGCGTATGATTATGTATGAATATTGACATCACTTGCTTATAATTATGTATGAATATTGACATCACTTGCTTATAATTATGTATGAATATCGACATCACTTGCGTATAATTATGTATGCATATCGACATCACTTGCTTATAATTATGTATGAATATCGACATCACTTGCTTATAATTATGTATGAATATTGACATCACTTGCTTATAATTATGTATGAATATCGACATCACTTGCTTATAATTATGTATGAATATCGACATCACTTGCTTATAATTATGTATGAATATCGACATCACTTGCTTATAATTATGTATGAATATCGACATCACTTGCTTATAATTATGTATGAATATCGACATCACTTGCGTATAATTATGTATGCATATCGACATCACTTGCTTATAATTATGTATGAATATCGACATCACTTGCTTATAATTATGTATGAATATCGACATCACTTGCTTATAATTATGTATGAATATCGACATCACATGCGTATAATTGTGTATGAATATTAGTTTTTATATTATTAAAAAAAATTACATTCTGGGAAAATTTTACCGGCAACCATGTGAACAGTATTAGTGGACCCCAACGCCCCGGCATACAAGGTAAGCGTGATTGCCTGATTGCGACGTCATTTCCCTTATCCGTATCTTTCCAAATATCCGAAACATAAGATTACACAGAAAATAAAATTACATTATGACAACAATTACAGTGTAGGTAGTGACTGTAGGTATAGTGACAGTGTAGGTATAGTGTCGGTAGTGACTGTAGGTATAGTGACAGTGTAGGTAGTGACTGTAGGTATAGTGACAGTGTAGGTAGTGACAGTGTAGGTATAGTGTCGGTAGTGACTGTAGGTATAGTGACAGTGTAGGTAGTGACAGTGTAGGTATAGTGACAATAAATCTAGTAAATCAAAGACATTTCATCTCTTGTTTCTTAATGGTGGTTGAGTAAACACACACACACACACACACACACACACACACACACACACACACACACACACTACCATATAATTATCGTGCCAGGTCATATCCGGTCATAAAGTAGTTAATCTTGTCCCGGGAACACTTTAACATTCACTAATAACTGGTCAATTGCAGAGAATGACAAGGCTACTAACTGTGCTTCAACCTTTCAGTAAGTTTATACCTTGTAATAACATATCGTGGGTCTAATTTATATTATTTACTTGTTAGGGGAATGAGGAACGCATCTCTTAAGGTGATATGGTTAATGGTGTGTCTGGATTGATTTTATGATTAGGTAGTTATTATTTTGCCATTTAATATACGGTTATCAGTTATTTTATTTTATTTGTATTTTATATATGTGCACTTCTCTGGGAACTGAATATTCTGTGGTGATTCTTTTTTTAAGTTAGGCCTATTATTCTTTACACACACACACACACAGTAATCTGTCCACTCATACTGTATAGTGTGTGTGTGTGTGTGTGTGTGTCCAGGAGCCTCAGAGTATTATGTAGACTTAGGACCATTATGAGTGGCCCCAACAATGTTATCTTATCTCCTGTGTGTGTGTGTGTGTGTTGTGTGTGTGGCTGCATCCTCATTATCTCACAACTTCCTCCACTATCAGGCGGTGGATGATAACTCGTGAATAATTCTCTCTCTCATTCAGCATTTTTTCTCCCTCTTTTTTTTGTCTCTCCCTCCAGAATTTTTGTCTCCCTGTCATCCAGCATTTTTTTCCCTTTTTTTCTCTCCCTCCGGCATTTTTTCTTCTCTTCAGTAATTTTTCTCCCTCTCTCCAGCACTTTTCTCCCTCACCATTTTTACTCCCCCCTCTCCAACATCTTCTCTCCCTCTCTCCAACAACATATAAAGATTTACTCTACCAACACGTACTGTACTTAATATAACTCTTCATTTGTTTTCATTTTTCAGATATTTAATTAAAACTGTCCACCTGTTTAACTTTTTTTTCCGTCGGCTTGAGTTAAAATTCTCAGATAAATTAATAAAAAAAATTTCCTGTCTCCTAATTATAATTTATTATTGATTCGTTTCCGGTTTTATTAAGTTTAGGTGGTTTAAATAACTTCAATGCCCGGTTTTTGTCTGGTGTTTAGGTGGTTTAAATAACTTCAATGTCCGGTTTTTGTCTGGTGTTTAGGTGGTTTAAATAACTTCAATGCCCGGTTTTTGTCTGGTGTTTAGGTGGTTTAAATAACCAGTAAAAAGGTAATACATTAACGGTTTTTCTTGTATATGAAGAGTGACCCACAGGTGAGGGCCACAGGTGAGGGCTACAGATGAGGGGGCCACAGGTGAAGGGGCCACAGGTGAGGGGGCACAGGTGAGGGCTACAGATGAGGGGGGCCACAGGTGAGGGGGCCACAGGTGAGGGGGCACGGGTGAGAGGTCACAGGTGAGGGGCCACAGGTGAGGGGGCCACTGGTGAGGGGGCCACTGGTGAGGGGGCACAGGTGAGGGGCCACAGGTGAGGGGGCCATAGGTGAGGGGACCACTGGTGAGGGCCATAGGTGAGGGCTTGATTAAACGTAGAAGTGTTTCATCTTTTCACGTAGATCTTTATTTAACGAAAACGTCAATTTTATTCTGTACTTTAAATATAATTGACTTGTTATAGTGTCTCATTTAGCTGCTTTAAACTGAGTTATATTACGTAATGTGTGAGTGAGTGTCCGGCTAAACCTTCAGACACACACGCGCGCGTCTCTTCCCTTCAAGCACGGTCACACTTATGCCATGGCGCACACACAAATGTACATACACACGCGTTCACATAAGCATGCAAGCTCATGTGCTCAAACACACACACACACACACACACACACACACACACACACACTCACACATGGTTAATAAAAAAGCTGTGTTTATCCGTGTACTTGGGCCGGATAATTTCAGTAACCGATGATGCGTTTACAGGACCAAATTCCGGTGGGGTTAAATTTGACCTTCTTGGCGGCACACGATGTTATGGTTAGCTTGTGTGTAGGGCAGCCAACATCAATGATTGTGACTGTTATTACTATTTCTCACTATTCATATTTTGTGAGTTTTTAATATTTATAAATTAATTAATATTTAATTTATGTGAATTGTAATAAGTATTGTTGTTAGAGGAGGAGAATTACTTGTGGTGAATGGTAAAGGACGAAATGCGGTAATATTGGCAGCCCTTGAATAACGAGTGGCCGGTTTCTTGTGGTGACGGAAATTAATTTATCAGTTATGACGTCACAAGTCGATGGCAAGCAATGCTGGTTTAGAATTACACCGCTTTGTTATTTATACCAAAGACCACATGATATAATACCCTCGTGTTTGTATCTATTTATCGATATATATTAGACAAGTACAGTTTATGGGACTAGAACTAGCTTATATTATCAGTGACACTGGAATGAAATAGTAAATAGGACGTAGAGTGGCACCTCACTAGCTAGCCTCGCGCGGACCCTTCAGTATACTCGCTGGAGCCAGTGGAAGATAAATGATCTATTCGTTGGGGTAATAATCCTTAACATAATATTTATAACTTGTTTCTTAATACCATGTGATACTAAACATATAAACGGACACATAAGTATTAATATAAGACCCATATAACATAATATTCCCGTTAGATAAAGTTACTCAGAGGAAACGAAGATAAATGGGAATAGAAGTGGGAAAAATACGTGTTAAAGAGACGGCAACATTACCAAGCTTAATCGCGGTATCTCTCCGTCGGGGCTGAATCCTCCCAACGTCTTATTACTTTCGTATCTTGCGTCTTGCGTCTTGTATCTTGCGTCTTAATAGTACATAAGATGATCTGGTTACATGATACGAGTTGGTAATGGTATCAAAGATGTACTATGAGTTCTTGTTGCTGATTAAATAGCTGGTTAAATAAGAGCTGTGGGATTAACCTTTTCCTAACCTTTCAGAGCGTGAGAAATTTAATTATTACTGGTGTGTGTGTGTGTGTGTGTGTGTGTGTGTGTGTGTGCGTGTGTGTGTGTGTGTGTGTGGTAGTAGCATTGTGATCGTAAGGTGTTTCTCTCCTCAAACACGTCACCATTATAACATCGACATTGGTTAGGTTAGGTTAGGTTATTACTATGAATATATGAATAATTTTAAATAGTAGAAATAATCTTTGTTTTTTTTTGTAATGCATTTTATCAATAATTAATCGAGTTATTTTTTATTCCTGTTTCCCCTCCCCGGTTTATCTTTCTCTTTCTCTCTTCCCTTTCCGTGTTCTACTATCCGCCATCTTTCTTTATCCTCTTCCTCTTCCCTCCTTTAACTATTTTTTTCCACCTATATTTTTCTTCCCTTATCATCTGTCCTTTTATTCTTCTTCTCTTCTTGGTCAACTTATTTTTTCTCAATTTATCTATTCTTTATCTTATCTTCGTTATCATGTGTTCTTATGGACACTTTCCTTTATCATTTTCTCTATATCTCTCCCTTTATCGTCATTATCCTTCCTCCATCATCTGTTTCCACCTTCTTCCCCTTTCCACCTTCTTACGTATTTCCTTCCCATTATTCCCCCATCTCCACGTATCCTGTTATATTATCCCTCATCTCCACGTATCCTGTTATATTATCCCCATCTCCACGTATCCTGTTATATTATCCCCCATCTCCACGTATCCTGTTATATTATCCCTCATCTCCACGTATCCTGTTATATTATCCCCCATCTCCACGTATCCTGTTATATTATCCCCCATCTCCACGTATCCTGTTATATTATCCCCCATCTCCACGTATCCTGTTATATTATCCCTCAACTCCACGTATCCTGTTATATTATCCCTCATCTCCACGTATCCTGTTATATTATCCCCCATCTCCACGTATCCTGTTATATTATCCCTCATCTCCACGTATCCTGTTATATTATCCCCCATCTCCACGTATCCTGTTATATTATCCCCCATCTCCACGTATCCTGTTATATTATCCCCCATCTCCACGTATCCTGTTATATTATCCCTCATCTCCACGTATCCTGTTATATTATCCCCCATCTCCACGTATCCTGTTATATTATCCCTCATCTCCACGTATCCTTTTATATTATCCCCCATCTCCACGTATCCTGTTATATTATCCCCCATCTCCACGTATCCTGTTATATTATCCCCCATCTCCACGTATCCTGTTATATTATCCCTCATCTCCACGTATATTTTTTTTTTTTTGTAACGTGGTAATTCGTTTTTTGTTATTTTCTTTGTTTTTTTATTTGTTTTTGTTTTTCTTTGTGTTCGATTTCATTTTTTATTTTTTTTGTTTTCTGTCTATTTTTATTTATTTTTATTGTTTTCTGTCTCTTTATTTTTATTGTTTTCTGTCTGTTATTTCTTATCCTTCGTGTTTCCTCGTTTATTCTTGTTCTCTCTTTGGGTTTATTTCAATGCCGTTTGTGTGTCTGTATGTCCGTCTGTGTGTGTATGTCCGTCTGTGTCTGTATGTCCGTCTGTGTCTGTATGTCCGTCTTTGTGTCTGTATGTCCATCTGTGTCTGTATGTCCGTCTTTGTGTCTGTATGTCCATCTGTGTCTGTATGTCCGTCTGTGTCTGTATGTCCGTCTTTGTGTCTGTATGTCCATCTGTGTCTGTATGTCCGTCTGTGTTTGTATGTCCGTCTGTGTTTGTATGTCCGTCTGTGTGTATATCCGTCTGTGTCTGTATGTCCGTCTGTGTCTGTATGTCTGTTCCGTTACTCTTTGCGTAACTAATTAAATACCTTTGTCCTCTATACGTAATTAACTAAGAAACTAAAATATGTCCGTTACATAACTGTGCGTAATTAATTAAATGTGTCCTTTATACCGTACGTAACTAATTCACTGTCCTTTATACCGTACGTAACTAATTCACTGTCCTTTATACCGTACGTAACTAACTACAGTATTAGCGTCCGCTAAATAACTCTTTTCGTAATTAAAGAACTGTGGTTTATGTGTAACTATGTAACTTATATATGTCCGCTACACAAATAACTACATAAGCCTTAACCTATCCTAACCTGACCTAACCTACCCTAACCTGACCTGACTTATCCTAACCTGACCTGACCTAACCTAACCTGACCTATCCTAACCTGACCTAACCTGACCTGACCTGACCTGACCTATCCTAACCTACCCTAACCTAACCTAACCTGACCTAACCTACCCTAACCTGACCTATCCTGACCTATCCTAACCTAACCTGACCTAACCTAACCTAACCTGACCTGACCTAACCTAATGTATTTCAATCTAATCTAACATAAGGTTCTGTTCCTTTCTCCATTTTCTTTTATTTACATCATCTTTCCTTTATTATCTTGTGTTTCCCTTCTTTATCTTCTTGTATATCCGTTATTTTTCTCTCATTTTTTGTTTTGTTTTAATTTTTAAGTATATAGATACGACAGCTCTCTCTCACTCTCTCCTTTCTCTCCATCTCTCTCCCTCACTCTTCATCCTTGCCACCTCTCTCTCTCTCTCACCCTTTATCCTACTTCACCTTTCTCTCTCTATTCATTCACCCTCTTGGTACTTAGCGGTGTGTCTCTTGCATCATCTCGACCACACACACACACACCCTTTGTAAACACGGCCGCCTCTGTGTGGAGCCGCCGGGGTCCACACAAAGACGCCGGGGTCTATTGTGCAACAGACCCCAAACAAACGCATTAAGTTCTCTTTTTCTTAAGTTCTCTTTTTCTTAAGTTTTCTTTTACAGCAGCGAGAAAAGTTTACATTGTGGGACTGAAAGAGAAATAATTTAGCGCCCGGCTAATGGTGGATGGATGGTCAGTGGTTGTTGATCTTGTTTAATGATAGGGGTGTGTGTGTGTGTGTGTGTGTGTGTGTGTGTGGGTGTGTGTGTGTGTGTGGGGGGGGGGGGGGGTGTGTGTGTGGGTGTGTGTTTGTTGACACTGACACGAGAGGCTTCACAACTTCCTAACCTAACCTAACCTTACTTAATCCCTCAATAGTTGAACCTTATTAATAACGTTATGTTTTGTTTCTTTAAGGTCTGCACACCTGTGGTCAAGTCCTGCCAATTACAAGGTCAGCTACTACCTTGCCTGACCTCATCACCGTAATTACCTCTCGTCTCAAGGTAAGAACACGTTATGTTTATGTACTGTACGTACAGTACATTAGCTACATGAGTTTGTACATATTCAGATTATTCGTTCTATTTTGTCATATTCTGCGCCACAACTGAGGAAGAAAGTATTTATGTCATTCTGCGCCATAACTGAGGAAAATGAGTGTTTATGTCATTCTGCGCCATAACTGAGGAAAATGAGTGTTTATGTCCTCATCTTTTGAGACCCCAGCACGTGTAGTCTCATGCAAGATGTCATGATTCGATAAGCGTCCACGATAAAAGCTTTTGTGAATTATTTCCCTAAAGACCATTGTACTGCGTCTATGTATAGAATCTTGCTTACACGACCCACCCACATCAGGGGCCACCACTCTGCACGACCCATATTCTACCCTAACCTAACCCACACCAGGGGCTATTACTGTGCACAACCCATATTCTAACCTAACCTAACCCACACCAGGGGCCACCACTCTGCACGACTCATATTCTAACCTCACCTAACCAACAGCCGAGCACTGGGAGGTATAGCCAACTCAAGACCTAAGGCAGTAAACCAATAACACTAAGTATAGCCAACTCAAGACCTAAGGCAGTAAACCAATAACACCAATAAAACAGCTGGAACGATTTAAACCCATTATTAAACCACTAAACCTTGGCTACTGTATCTTAATGTTGTCTCTAGGTCCTCTGCTTATCACTCTGTTTTATAGTTTGTTGATAAATTATATGGATGACACTAATACCAAGTTCCATTTATTATTAATACTTTTACAACTTTGAAGAGGAAGTCAAACCAAATATGAATACTTTTACGTGGAATTTAAAACACTAAATCAATGCAAAAAACTCGTAAAAATAATGTAAAACTTGTTAAAATATCCCACATTAATATTTTTCAATGGAAGGTAATATAAACAGATAAAAATAATATTAGTTTAAAATAGAAATTGTTGGCGCGTTACCGTGATAAATGTTTAACAACCGTGTATTAGATAATAGGTTTAAGACGTATATATCACAGTAAATTAAGTGAAGGTCGTAAATTATAATGCATCACTTATCACCCCCGAGACTCACTTCCTCTCACCTGTAGTATTATCTCAGGTAATAAATCACTTTAATTATTACCTGCGGACAGCGAAGGTGTTTAAAAGAATTGATACTTTATTGTAATATTGGATGTTAGAAGTAAATACTGAAATATTTAATGATATATTGAGTATTATACCAGGTGTAATTACGGAAATATTTAATGATATATTGAGAATTATACCAGGTGTAATTTTTACCTGTCGTTAATGAAGGTGTTTGGGAATTAATGACTTTATTCATATTACAACTGGGCGTTATTACAGTATAAAAATAACTACAGAAAATACAAATTAATATTTAACTCCATGTGAAATATAATAACATGAGACATATATGATTAATATTACTCTCTTATAATATAGGTGGACACAGTACAGGAATTAATCACTGGTGTTATTAGTAAATTGTTAAATATGGAGAGAACAAAAACAGTTGTATTGATTAAATGTAAATGAAGCCTTATGACGTCATTTAATACTTTAATAACACTGTTGGCAATAAAGTGTTGGTAGTAATTAATAACCGTTGAGTTTAATATTATTTACCATCATTATAGCCACAGTCAATACCTAACCTAACCTAACCTAACCTAATCAATACCTAACCTAACCTAACCAAACCAACCTAACCTAACCTAAACTAAACTAAACTAACCCGACCAAACCAAACCTAACCTAACCTAACCTAACCTAACCTAACCTAACCTAACCTAACCTAATCAATACCTAACCTAACTTAAACTAACCAGACCAAACCAAACCTAACCTAACCTAATCAATACCTAACCTTACCTAAACTAACCCGACCAAACCAAACCTGACCCAACTTAACCTAACCTAACCTATTGCTTCATCATTTAAGTACAGATAAAATATTGAGACAACAGTACAGTATATAAGGAACGTTGGTCACTTGAGAGTCTTTTTGTTGGTGGTTAAACTCAGTAGCCAGGAATGGTTTGTGGCTCACGGCTCCACACTTGAGAAAATCACATTCGCTGGAAATATTATCTCCCAGAAGTAATCATTAAGTTATCTTGTTATCATTGGTTGTTTGAGGTTCACGCAAACGAGTTGAGGAAAGTTGAATATGACTACTGTATCCGCCAATCAATCACTCAATCACGGGAACGACCGTAAATAATGGTGTAGTAATTATCGGACATCGGGCAGCGAGTTGGGCATTCAATTGACACGTCGTTGCACACACACACACACACACACATCAACACCGCAGGAACACAGGCGTATCACTCGACCATACCTTACGCTAAGATGAACCTTATCTCCCTGTGCCTTAATGGTGAAAATGACGTGATTGTGATTAATATTTACGGTTATTTATATAGGAGGGATTGCATTGCACTGCCGGCATCACACAAACTCTTGGTAGGCGGGGTATTTTTTGGGGGCCAGTGGTTAGATGTTGCATAAAACACACGAACTTGTTTGTATATTTTCTCTCTCATGTTGAGTGTTCGTTTTGATGATTTAGTTGTTTATTTGTTTTTCTTAAGCACATAAATAGAATAAATTTCCTATATATATTATTTTATATATCGACTAATTATTTACAACGTACCAATTAATACATTACAGTAGTTTATTTTTCGTGTATTGAAGAATTATATAACAGTGTATCACTATATTAAGTGTTTTAAAATACTCAATGTAATTTTCTTTGTAATTTTGTGTTGTGTGGTTTAAGTCATTAGTTGTTTTATTAAGACGCTAAAACAACAACAAAACAGCAAGATAATTTGTTTTATAATTTCGTGGTTTATTTAGTTTTCTTGTTTTAAATGTTAGGGAGAATTTGTTTGTTTTTTAATTATATTTAACCTTGATTTTCACAGCCAGGATACTGTGTGTGTGTGTGTGTGTGTGTGTGTGTGTGTGTGTGTGTGTGTTTTAACGCTGGTCATCTGTGTTGGTGTTTGTTTATGTGTGTGTGTGTGTGTTTATCTTTACGCTGGTCATCTATGTGTGTGTGTGTGTGTTTATCTTTACGCTGGTCATCTATGTGTGTGTGTGTGTGTGTGTGTGTGTGTGTGTGTGTGTGTGAACATGTGGACGTCAGCTTCTGTGTGGGTGTGGGAGAGGATAGGGAGGGAGCGTGATGCATGGCGGAAGGCGTGAGGGAGGGCGTGTTAGGCGTGAGAGAGGGCGTGTAAGGCGTGAGGGAGGGCGTGTTAGGCGTGAGGGAGGGCGTGTAAGGCGTGAGGGAGGATAACGGCCTGGTGGAAGGAAAGTGACGTGTAGGGGCGTGGTGGAGGGCGATGAAGGAGGTGAGGGAGAGGGAGGGAGAAGATGAGGGAGAGAGAGAGGGAGGAGTGAGGTAAGGAAGGGCAAGAGAGACACAGTAGTGAAGATAAACTGATGCTCTACATTGTTCTTGTACTGCCCTGCGTGATGATCTTGCCGCCGTGGCCAGAATTCACAAGGTTATTACGACAATTTTTCCTCGTAACTGGAGATCTAAGGATGTAACTGGTTGAGTTTATCTAAAATAAATAAATAAATAAGTAAATAAATAAATCGACCAAGAATTACTCCAAGATTTTTATTTAATGAGAAAGTCTAATAATTTTAGTTTAGGGACAAAATTAACGTATACACAACTAGGTGAATCTTTACCCAGGAAACTCGAGGCAAGGAAGTTTATTTGATCTAATTATTAAAAGGTTGTTACTCTATTTATGGTTGTAAGGTGAGATAAGTTATACTGTTATCGTTATGATTTCTTCTTTTCCTCCACTAAATATTTTCTTTCATTGTCTTTATTAAAAGTTTCGATGCTTATAATAATTTGATATTGGGAAAAATTTCCAGTTAATACTCCCTGTATCAGAGCACCTTCCACATATCTGAGGGTTGGTGACCACCGTCCTCCACTCTAAACGTTCTCGGCCTTTATTTAACAATCCTCTAAGGTTTTGTATCTCCCTGTAGACCCAGTTTTTAATTTCATTCCTCCATGCTAGTCTCTGCGTTACCTTGGCCCTCCTACCATCAACTTTACCAGGTACATTAAAATGAACTAACTTCTGTGAATTAAAAACGCTGGTAACTTATTAATGCTGAAAGATTAGATGTATTTACTTAAGATTATCTCAGTTTTATCAATGGAGGTAAAATCAATGCTCATTAAAATTACAACAGGAAATTCTGCTCAAAGTTATATTTTGTGATGTTGTAGATCGTGCCCGGCTAGCTCAGTCGGTAGAGCACGAGACTCTTAATCTCGGGGTCGTGGGTTCGAGCCCCACGTTGGGCGCTAATTGTTTTCTTTTATTATATTTTTTTAAGTGTTTCCAGGCAGCTTTTTAAGGCTACTTAATATTTTGTTTTACACTTGATGATGTCATAAAATAAACAAATTTAATATTATTATATATGTATTTATTGTTTTGGCTATACTGTTTTGGTTAACTTACAACCATTAAATAATAAATAAGATAATTATATATATTGTTTCTACTCTCACCATCAACACCAAACATCTCATCTATGTCTGTGGCTGCATAACATAATATTACATAATTATTAAACAAATTATTATTTTTTATTTTTTCAAAGACCAAATTTTATATATACTTCCCTAATCCTTTAATGTTTCGTATACAGTATATTCCTGGTGGCAATGTTTAACAATTTACTAACTGTTCCTCACGAGTCAAAATATGATGAACTATAGCACTGTACTACAGGTAAATAAATAATAATTAGTTTAAAATAATTATCACCTTTATTTATATATCATACAAATTACCTATATGTAACATAATTTATGGCTATATATAGTATGTGGTAAAACAGACATATATTTACTGTGGTAGATAACTTACCTTATTATTTAAATACCTAACCTAACCTAACCTACACATTTAAGTTCACATTAGCACAGTACAGGTATACAGAGGTACACCCCCCTAGGGTTTCCTTCCCGGGATCTCGGGCGTAAGTGGTTATGTTTTTTTCCCCGGGAATTTGGTTCAAATGTCGGGATTCTTACTGTTATTCCTTATCTCTCATTTGCACGCATGAAAGAGAGAGAGAGAGGGGGGGGGGGGGGAGTGATGCGTGCCGTTCCTGTACACTTGTGGCCTTCACCACGTCTTGCTTGGGTACTGGCCTTAGGCGTGTTTATCTCCCTGCAGAGGGGTGTTGACTGTCGAGTAATCTGTCTGTTATGATGCCAAAATGTAAGCCATGATATAGTGGTGTATCTTGGCTTGCATGATACGGAGTACGGACATGTGATTATACAAAACTATGGCCGAGTCGTCACGGAATAGCGAGTCATACGCATGGCAATATTTTGATAGACTGAAAACTGAGGAATGGAATGAGATTAATTAAAATTTTGCTTGTTTAATCATATCATGTACCTATTTTTACACCAATATGCAAATTAATTAAGAGAACTTTGCTTCAGTGTAATATATCTTATCAAATAAATTTCCTATCAAATAATCTACGGAAGTATGCAGGGCTAGCATATAGCATTAGTTAGTACCTCCACCACCAAGCACTGGAAAGGTTTGGTAGCCGACTATTGCACCACCCTCGTCATCGCCACCTGCCACTGGCAGCCTCCCACCCACCTCGCTCAGTCCACCACTGCAACAAAATACAGCCCATAAGAGCCCGCACTGATAGGTAGAAGAATAGCACCATCCCATCTATTAAAATAATAAACAACTCCTGATTTATGTACTGTACAGCCCTGTAAATGAATATATACAACGCATATCATTATGTCTAAATCACGTGTAAGTTTGTATATTTTCAGCCACCGGCTGCAACTCTATTAATAAACCGTTTATTATTATTATTATTATTATATCACTTAATGCGGGAAATCCCGGGATCCCGGGATGCTGAGAAACCCCCAAGACAGGAAACCCTACAGTCACTCATAAAGCCGCAGACACAATGACTCGTTATCTTACTGATGAACAACAAGAACGAATTAGTATTATAAGAAATAGTCTAATGTATTGATACACGTAATAAATCATAGACTATATATTTTCTGTGGGAGGAACTAGTTTATTATGAAGTGTTTGGGTGTGAATAGAGTATTGGATAATTTGACTGTTGAAGTAAGATTGAATGTTAAATTAAAATGCATTATGCTGTTAGTGTTAATGATATAGTTTACAGATTATTTAAACAAATTCGCAACTTTATTATTATTATTATTATTATTATTATTGATTAGTTAATTGGGATGATATTTTAAGTCAGGTTTTTAATAAAATAAAATTAAAATATAAAAGAACATACTTATAAAAGGTAACATTGTGAGATCTATAAGAACAAATATAAAGTGTAAGTTCAGAGTATGTCAGTGTTTACAAGTAGTTATTTAACCTCTGTAACGTCAGTAATTAACACGCAACTGTGGCTCATAAACGATAATTATTTCATCTATCGCTTAATTATTAATATATCTGTAACTTTAATTATCTCAACCCTCACTTAAGTTATTATTTCAACCATAACACCGATACATTCCTGATATAAAGTTATTATTGGAATTATTGACAAAGTATTGTAAGTGAGAGGCTGAGAGTGTAGACGCTGCACTGACTCTCACCTTGGCTCTACTGAGGTTCATATTCGTCGCTTTGTCCAGTAAAGTGGAGTTTCAGGTCGGTAATACAGCCCAGGAGAGGATTTTGGTCTATGGTGTTGAAATAGTTTAATGAAATATTATAAAAAAAATTGTAATATACGCGGAGGTAGAGGCAGGACTCAGGCTTGTAGAGCGAGATTTTGACCGTTCCCGTTTTCCTTTATATACACTGGTCCCCATGGCGCAGTGGATAGCGCGCTGGACTTCTAATCCAGAGGCCGCGGGTTCGAATCCCGCTGGGGATGCTTGTTATTTATATGAGTTTACACTGAAAATTGTGTAAAAAAAAAGTGTTCGTTATAATTAAGGTGAGTTGAGTTTAAAGATCACCCATCAAGGTACACTTCTTTGTGTTGGTGGCGCCCCCTCGTGTTTTACTCTGCTGTACACTATTGTTCACATACACGCTGGTTATTATAGCAACACCCACGGCCGTAACTCAAACAATAAGGTCAAGAGAGGAAATTATGACTCGTAAATTATTATAACAAGTAACTTATAAAATCCCAAAGATGTTTATTTATCTCTGTGTAACGGGGAGGGAGTAAGGGCAGTCCACTATGTTATAAAACTAAACCTTTTGGAATTTACGTCCCAAAATGTTGTGGTTTAAGGCTTCTCTTGGCGTAAATCCTTCCACAGATCAAGGTCAGAATTTTCGCCATTTTGTTTTGAAGTCTTTGAACGGAAACTACATCATACAGGCGGACGGATTGATGGGTTGATGGATTGATGGATTGACGGGTTGAAGGATTTACGGATTGACGGATTGACAGATTGACGTATTTACGGAGTGACAGATTGAAGAATTGACGGATTGAAGGGTTGGCGGATTTACGGATTGAAGGATTGACAGAGTGAAGAATTGACGGATTGACAGGGGAACTCTTCCGTCTCTCCCTGATACTATGGTGGATTATAAGAACAGAATTACGTTAATATGTGTAAGATACCTTTAGATGTAGCCTTAATTACAGGTGAATTATATAATTTATACATTCCCACCTGTAAATTTACCGATAATATTTATTCCTTAGGCACTGTGTATACATTTTTTGAGACACCCTGTATTACTGAAACGGGATATTATCTATATATATTTACATTTTGCGTATATATTTTATGGTTAGGTTAGGTTAAGTTGGGTTAGGGTGTGGGTCGTGCAGATTGATTTTGATTTTGCCGCTTGCAGCGGCTACTTTATTGTGCACTCCACACTCATCCTGTGAGCGGTAGCGCAAAAGGATTACAGAGTAGGGTTTACAAAGGGTCATAATAATTAACCCCCGTTGTCAGGATATTATGGCAACGGGGGTTAATCGTGCAGAGTGGTGGCCCCTGGTGTGGGTGGGATGGCGGAGATGCTCGTTTTCTACACCTTGTTGGGTATTGATTGTGGCCCACGACTACCAGGTTAAGTTAGGTTAGGTTCTTCATTGTGACCCACGACTAACAAGTTAGGTTAGGTTGGCACAGGTTAGGTTAGGGTTAGGTATTGATTGTGGCCCACGACTACCAGGTTAGGTCTCCTATCTCCCTGATAACTCACCCTCAACCACTCTACCACACACACACACACACACACACACACACACACACACACACACACACACACACACACACATTTCCTCATCAGATACATATAATCACATACATATACATTAATACCCTTACACCTTAAAAACACGTTCACATCATCACATACACACGTAAACACATGAACACACACACACACACACACACACACACACACACACACACACACACACACACACACACACACACACACACACGACCCTGATTTCACCGCTGGTAATATCGCGTGCCCATCACCTCACGCACAGGTAATATCATTAGTGTGAGGAGACACCTGTTCCTCTCTGATCACACAACACAGTGAAGATCTCTCTCTCTCTCTCTCTCTCTCTCTCTCTCTCTCTCTCTCTCTCTCTCTCTCTCTCTCTCTCCAGATATAGAGTGTGTTTATCGAATCAAATATCGAAACATAATTTACAGTCGAGTTGGTTAGGTCAGGTCAGGTCAGATAGGCATTTTAAACTAGTAAATGCGTCTTTTGTAGTTCTGTAGAGTAGGGCTGTAGGCGTTTCTCCTGTAGTAATATAACTACAGGTGAGTGAGGGACGGCATGGATTACTCACACTCAACCTCTGATCTTAATTAGTCAACCAGGTAATTATCCCAGCGTTGTTTAAGCCATTATAAAAGAATCAATTAAGTCATTTATTTTTCTGTGATTGTTGTCTATTTTGGTTACTAAGACAACGACTAACAATGTGTGTGAGGTAGCACATAATTCTCTATCATCATACGGACTAATTATCGTGACTGAGTGAGAACAAAGGAGACAAGATTAGGTTAGGTTTGGTTAGGTTAGGTTGCGTTAGGTTAGGTTTGGTTAGGTTAGGTTGCGTTAGGTTAGGTTTGGTTAGGTTGCGTTAGGTTAGGTTTGGTTAGGTTGCGTTAGGTTAGGTTTGGTTGCGTTAGGTTAGGTTGCGTTAGGTTAGGTTGCGTTAGTGTTCAGTGCTTGATGTAGGTAAACAGGGTTGAGTCACATGAGGTATTTAATTAAGTTACCTGTGGCCTTCCCGTCCTGTGAGGTGTAGGTGACGGCTGGGGACCTGTAGGAGGAGGTGTAGGTGACGGCTGGGGACCTGTAGGAGGAGGTGTAGGTGACGGCTGGGGACCTGTAGGAGGAGGTGTAGGTGACGGCTGGGGACCTGCAGGAGGAGGTGTAGGTGACGGCTGGGGACCTGTAGGAGGAGGTGTAGGTGACGGCTGGGGACCTGTAGGAGGAGGTGTAGGTGACGGCTGGGGACCTGTAGGAGGAGGTGTAGGTGACGGCTGGGGACCTGTAGGAGGAGGTGTAGGTGACGGCTGGGGACCTGCAGGAGGAGGTGTAGGTGACGGCTGGGGACCTGTAGGAGGAGGTCATAGGGCAAGTGAGGATATCCTGAAGAAGGGGAACAAACTAAGATAGCCCGAAGGTGAATCACTATATTGTACCCCACGGGAGATGTCTGAGTACGATGACTTAAACCTTAGAGTGCAATGTAATCTTCCTCGATTAAACCATTGTACCCAGGGGACTTAAATCATCGTATTCAAGGAGTTAAACCATCGTACTTGAAAGGTTAAACCGACAGTACCACGTAGATTAGTTTGTTGGTTTAGTACAGTACTGTACTTGTTCAGGCAGTGCGGACGCTGAAAAAATTTGACGCAAAATCGTGAATTACGTACAACTGTCTGGGTGTATTATGTATGGAAACACTTGAGTATTACACACACACACACACACACACACACACACACACGTCTAACCACCCTCATACAAGAACGAGCATACATAAACACCCACATGTTCTCTTAATACAAATATAAGCGAGGTCTCTCTCTCTCTCTCTCTCTCTCTCTCTCTCTCTCTCTCTCTCTCTCTCTCTTCTCATAGGTAGGTGTGTGTGTGTGTGTGCGTGCGTGTGTGTGTGTGTGTTTTGGTCTACGTTATCAGAAAATTTTATCCCATTAAGTTTCACAATATATTTTTCGGGGTCGAATTTATTTTATTTACTTTATTCATCTTTTTTTTTTTATTAATCTATTTATTTCATTGATAAATTTGCTTTTAATTGCCCCAATCAACCTAACCTAACCTAACCTAACCTAACCTAACCTAACCTAGCCTAGCCTAGCATCTTTGTGACGACAGCAGTAAACCTCTCGTGGGCGCCCCAGCCGGTGTAAGGGGAGAGAGTGCGCCGAATATTGATCTTCTACAGCAGCCCTCGCCCCCCCCCCCCCCCCCTCTCTCTCTCTGTCTGGCTCTCTCTTTCATTTTCTCTCTCTTTCTCTCCTTAATTCCAGATTCTTTCTTTTACTCTCTCTCTCTCTCTCTCTCTCTCTCTCTCTCTCTCTCTCTCTCTCTCTCTCTCTCTCTCTCTCTCTCTCTCTCTCTCAATTCCAGATTCCTTCTATTCCCACATTCCCATTCGTTCCCATTTAAAATATTACGATGTACAGAAAATAATTAATAATATTTTAAACATATTCTAACCTAACCTAGACCGGCCGGCGAGCACGTGTATTATAAAGAGGTTCCATTGTTGGGGTGATGAGTGTGACGAAAGACTAGACATGAGACGCAGGAGAGAGAGAGAGAGAGAGAGAGAGAGAGAGAGAGAGTGAAAGGGAGAGAGAGAGAGAGAGAGAGATAGTGAAAGGGAGAGAGAGAGAGAGAGAGAGAGAGAGAGAGAGAGAGAGAGAGAGAGTGAAAGGGAGAGAGAGAGAGAGAGAGAGAGAGAGAGAGAGAGAGAGAGAGAGAGAGAGAGAGAGCGTGAGGAATAAAATACGTCTCCGAGAGCAATTTCTCTCCCCCAGCAGCATCAGAGAGAGAGAGAGAGAAAAAGAGAAGGTAGAGTCTCTCAGATATCGATTTTTGTGGTTTCGCTGGGAGAGACATTTCCGGGGTGGGGGGGGGGGGGGTGGAATGCTATGTGAGGCAGCAGACGAGGGCGAGACACTGCGCCCGAGCCCCTACGGGAGAACGGCCTCGTAATCCTTGTTTATGTCTTCAGTGAACGAGGACCTAACCTAACCTAAACTAACGTAACCGAACCTAAACTAACGTAGCGTAACCTTAACTAACGTAGCGTAACCTAAACTAACGTAACCTAACGTAAACTAACGTAGCGTAGCCTAAACTAACGTAACCTAACCTAAACTAACGTAACCTAAACTAACGTAACCTAACCTAAACCCTCATCTTAATCTCGTCTGTTTATGTTTACAATCGATACTGAAGGCAACAGACCAATGGGTAGTGACGTGACAGTGACGTGACAGTGACAGAGGTAGAGTAGAGAGGGATATATGGTGAGAGGGAGAGACCATAGTGCCTCTAATCTACCCTCCCTGAGTGAGTGGGGGTGAGTGGGAGGGATTTCTAAATATGGTATCACCTGCAGTAACCAATTATCACTCCTCATATACTTAGTCTAGGAGATGTAAACAGAGTAACCAGATACCAGGTGAACAACGATGTTATAAAGAAATCCGACTGTGAGAAAGATTTAAGAGTAATGATAAGTAGGAATCTTTAACCAAGTAAACAATGTGTATTTGCTTGAAACAAGGCTGATAAAGTACTTGGGTTCATACTAAGGAGTGTTAGTTACAAGACTAGAGAGGCCATCCTGAAACTATATCTTGTGCGTGTGAGACCTATACTTGGATTACGCAGTTCAGTTCTGGTCACCGTACTACAGAATGGATATAGAATCCCTGGAAAGAATTCAGAGGAGAATGACAAGACTAATCCCGGGCATTAGGAACCTTGAGTACAGAGACAGGTTAAAGCATCTTAATTTGCACTCCCTTGAGAGACGTAGAGCGAGGGGCGATATGATAGAGGTGTATAAATGGAAGGCAGGGCTAAACAAAGGGGACATTACAAAGGTACTCAAACTATCCAGCCAGGAGCGAACTCGTAACAATGGTTTTAAATTAGACAAATTTAGATTTAGGCGCGAAATAGGTAAACATTGGTTTGGAAACAGAGTAGTGGACGAGTGGAACAAGTTACCAAACATCATCATTAACTCAATACGCTGAATAGCTTCAAACATACACTCACCTATACCCTCCTTCACTACACTCACCCACCTACAGTACACCCACCTGCACCCACATACACCCTCCTACACCCACATTCACCTACCCACACCCACCTACACCCACATACACCCTCCTACACCCACCTGCACCCACATACACCCTCCTATACCCACATTCACCTACCCACACCCACCTACACCCTCCTACACCCACATTCACCTACCCACACCCACCTACACCCTCCTATACCCAGCTACACTCACACAGCTTATTGTAATTACTCCTTCAACAAAACTATCGTAATTA
Organism: Homarus gammarus; assembly: GCA_958450375.1. Classification (NCBI taxonomy): domain Eukaryota; kingdom Metazoa; phylum Arthropoda; class Malacostraca; order Decapoda; family Nephropidae; genus Homarus; species Homarus gammarus. The sequence continues at coordinate 1,391,845 of CAUDMG010004131.1, read as the reverse complement.
ATACCAGATCAATTACACACTCCCGAGATTAATTAATTATTCTCAGATTAATTACACACTCCCCATCTTAATTAATTACTCACAGGTTTATTATATACTCTCTCAGCGACTCTTCCACCACTTAGAATCTTCCCTCATCTCTCAGCGACTCTTCCACCACTTAGAATCTTCCCTCATCTCTCATCTCTCAGCGACTCTTCCATCACTTAGAATCTTCCCCCATCTCTCAGCGACTCTTCCTCCATATTTGTTCCATTTATTTTGTTGTTTTGTTTATTTATTATTTTAACACGTGTCATTTAACAGCGTGGAATTATCATGATGATAGAGACGTCAACCAAATTATTCCCGTAGCAAAAACTCTTCAATTATCGGATTGTAGAGAAATTATCACCCAGATTATAGAGAAATTATCACCCAGATTATAGAGAAATTATCACCCAGATTATACAGAAATTATCGCCCAGATTATAGAGAAATTATCACCCAGATTATACAGAAATTATCGCCCAGATTATACAGAAATTATCGCCCAGATTATACAGAAATTATCGCCCAAATTATAGAGAAATTTTCACTCAGATTATCAGTCAGTGTCTAGTTTTTTTTCATCTGTTGAATAATTATGATACGTGAGTCTTTGATTCCCTTGAGGCCCAATTGACCCCACTTGACCAAACCTTCCCACTGACCCCCCCCCCCCCAATTGACCCCCTTGACCCCCTACCATAAGCCACCTCACAAACTGTTGGTTCATTCAGGTCATTCTTCCTTGATATAGTGTTCAGCTTCATGATCGTTAGTGTGTGTGTGTGTGTATTTCGTATGTGGTAATTTACATCGATAAGCGACTGGCGGCCATCTTGACACAGTGATCTGCCCAGTAAACTTGTGGCTGAAATTTAGTGTTGACAAATGTAGAGTACTTAGTCTAGGAGATGTAAACAGAGTAACCAGATACCAGGTGAACAACGATGTTATAAAGAAATCCGACTGTGAGAAAGATTTAAGAGTAATGATAAGTAGGAATCTTTAACCAAGTAAACAATGTGTATTTGCTTGAAACAAGGCTGATAAAGTACTTGGGTTCATACTAAGGAGTGTTAGTTACAAGACTAGAGAGGCCATCCTGAAACTATATCTTGTGCGTGTGAGACCTATACTTGGATTACGCAGTTCAGTTCTGGTCACCGTACTACAGAATGGATATAGAATCCCTGGAAAGAATTCAGAGGAGAATGACAAGACTAATCCCGGGCATTAGGAACCTTGAGTACAGAGACAGGTTAAAGCATCTTAATTTGCACTCTCGAGAGAGACGTAGAGTGAGGGGCGATATGATCAAGGTGTTTAAATAGAAGGCAGGGCTAAACAAAGGTGATATAACAAAGGTACTCAAACTATCCAACCAGGAGCGAACTCGTAACAATGGTTTTAAATTAGACAAATTTAGATTTAGGCGCGAAATAGGTAAACACTGGTTTGGAACAGAGTAGTGGACGAGTGGAACAAGTCACCAAACATCATCATTAACTCAATACGCTGGATAGCTTCAAACATCCAGTAGGTTGGATGCTATATATGAGCAATAGGGGTTGGGTGTAAATGGGACTGCCCAGTATGGGCCAATAGGCCCGCTGCAGTTTCCTCCATTCTTATGTTCTTATGTTCTTATTTGTATCATTATCATCATCATCATCATCATCACCGGCTATCCATCATCATTATCTTTATCATCATCATCATCATCATCATCATCATCATCATCATCACCACAGGTTATCCACTGCTGTCTTTCTGCTTGTGTTCATTGCGCCATTTTCTCTGCTGACATTCCATCCTTATTGTTGTGTAACTATCACCACGTGACCCCCACCCACCCTCACCTCCCTTTATGGTCCTCCCTCTTTCCCTCTCCCTCCCTCCCTCCCCATTCATCCATTACCATCCTTCCCTTATTCCTTCCCTCACACCCTTCTTTCCTGTCACCTCATTATCCGATCTATCTCTCTCTCCCTCCGTCACCCTCCCAGCAAAGCCCTTTCCCTCCCTCCCGCCATCCTTCCTAAAATGGACCACTACTTCCCTTATCCCACCCCCTTAGACCTCACCCTCCCTCACTCACCTCCCCTTAGACCTCTCTCTCCCTCACTCACCTCCCTCACTCACCTCCCCTTAGACCTCTCTCTCCCTCACTCACCTCCCTCACTCACCTCCCCTTAGACCTCTCTCTCCCTCACTCACCTCCCCTTAGACCTCTCTCTCCCTCACTCACCTCCCCTTAGACCTCTCTCTCCCTCACTCATCTCCCCTTAGACCTCACCCTCCCTCACTCACCTCCCCTTAGACCTCTCTCTCCCTCACTCACCTCCCCTTAGATCTCACCCTCCCTCACTCATCTCCCCTTAGACCTCTCTCTCCCTCATTCACCTCCCCTTAGACCTCTCTCTCCCTCACTCACCTCCCCTTAGATCTCACCCTCCCTCACTCACCTCCCCTTAGACCTCTCTCTCCCTCATTCACCTCCCCTTAGATCTCACCCTCCCTCACTCATCTCCCCTTAGACCTCTCTCTCCCTCACTCACCTCCCCTTAGACCTCTCTCTCCCTCACTCATCTCCCCTTAGACCTCTCTCTCCCTCACTCATCTCCCCTTAGACCTCTCTCTCCCTCACTCACCTCCCCTTAGATATCTCTCCCTCACTCACCTCCCCTTAGACCTCTCTCTCCCTCACTCACCTCCCCTTAGATATCTCTCTCCCTCACTCACCTCCCCTTAGACCTCTCTCTCCCTCACCCACCTCCCCTTAGACCTCTCTCTCCCTCACTCACCTCCCCTTAGACCTCTCTCTCCCTCACTCACCTCCCCTTAGATCTCACCCTCCCTCACCCACCTCCCCTTAGACCTCTCTCTCCCTCACTCATCTCCCCTTAGACCTCTCTCTCCCTCACTTATCTCCCCTTAGACCTCACCCTCCCTCATTCACCTCCCCTTTGACCTCTCTCTCTCCATCACTCATCTTCCCTTAGATCTCACCCTCCCTCACTCACCTCCCCTTAGACCTCTCTCTCCATCACTCATCTCCCCTTAGATCTCACCCTCCCTCACTCATCTCCCCTTAGACCTCTCTCTCCCTCACTCATCTCCCCTTAGACCTCTCTCTCCCTCACTCATCTCCCCTTAGACCTCTCTCTCCATCACTCATCTCCCCTTAGATCTCACCCTCCCTCACCCACCTACCCAGCTCTTCCCTCCCTTCCATCATGAACGGTTCCCTCCCTCAGCCTTACACCCTCTCCCTCCCTCCCTTGCAGCGTGAATACCACCCTTCCTTCACGCGCCCTCCCTCACCTTACCCAACGAGGACTCATTTTTCCCTCACCTCCTCCTCCTCTCACCTCACCCTTCCCCCCCCTTCCCCCTTCCCCCCTAACACTTTATCCGGCTAGTCGCTACGGTCGGTAAAGGACGATGCCATCACCGGGGTCCAGAATTTCTCAACATTTATAAATATAAATAAAACAAACTCGAAATACTGTATTGTATAGTGAGTTATCAACCAATCATGTGAGGGAATATGGAAGAATGTGATAAAGATGAGAAATACGAGAGAGAGAGAGAGAGAGATGGAGGGGGGAGGTGAGGGAGAGATGGAGGGGGGGGAGGTGAGGGAGAGAGGGAGGGGGTAAATATTGATGGTGGTGGTGGAGTTGGCAGGGGTCGCCAGCCAACACTGTGTGAGGGAGGTGCGCCCCACACTACCAGGCCCGCAGCTGTACTCGATGATATATTATGTAGAATAAAATATATATGTATGCTCTTGTACTGTAGTGCTCGTGTACGTGTGTGTGTGTGTGTTCCCGGGTCGTGACTACAGGGGTAGAAAACGTACAGTGTTTGTTACCACACACAAACACACACACACACACACACACACACACGCGACGCGCGCCCAAGTTTATCTACCCCCTCTCCTCCCCCATCCCGCATGCTCATACGTACGCACGCACAAGCGGCGCCCGCATACATACGTACATATACACATGCACACAGAAGCATGCACACGAACATATTCAAGCACACATACACATATACACGCACGCACGCACAGGGCGCGCTCACACACCCTTTAACAACCGCCCAACTGGGTTAAAATAATTGGGCTATCCGTCAAAGCGTCGCTCGCCCCCAGTCCTCCCCGGACACCCTGGCCGCACTTGGGGAACCCCGTGCATGAACGCCCGACCCAAGCTCTTCTCTCCCGCAGCCGCCCACTGCGCACGTCTCTACACTGGCTGGGGACGAGCGAACTGCCGCAAGCCGCACCTCGAACAAGCGTTGAAGGCGAAGCTGAGAAATGTTGCATCTGAAATTCTGTCTCACGTGTGTCTGTCTGTCTGTCTAATCTGTTTCCTTTTTACTGTAATGTTTTATGTAATTTAGTTGTAATTTACTATGGGGTTAAATATTCAATAACCTAGTAATCTGGGTCTGTATTTACGTTGTTTTATTAAATTTAGTTTATTCACGTAAGAAAAAGAAAAATTGTCTTGTAAATGAATTATAAGACGCGAGTTAAGAGTTTAATCCTGAGATATGAAACTTTTAAAACTCCGCCGTGAAGAATAATGAGACCGTCCAGGTATTATTATTATTGTTATTTACTCTAAGGTAGTGTCGCCGTTTGTAGTGTACGGTAGGCGGTGACAATCACTTAGACAGGTTCGGGCACGGCACGACAGGGTAGGGAACGGCAGGGTAGGGCACGGCAGGGTAGGGAGCGGCACGGCAGGGTAGGGCACGGCAGGGTAGGGTAGGGTAGGGAACGTCAGGATAGGGCACGGCAGGGTAGGGCACGGCAGGGTAGGGAGCGGTACGGCAGGGTAGGGCACGGCACGGCAGAGTAGGGAACGTCAGGATAGGGCACGGCAGGGTAGGGAACGGCACGGCAGGGTAGGGCACGGCACGGCAGGGTAGGGCACGGCACAGCAGAGTAGGGAACGGCAGGGTAGGGCACGGCACGGCAGAGTAGGGAACGGCAGGATAGGGCACGGTAGGGCACGGCACGGCAGAGTAGGGAACAGCACGGCAAGATAGGGCACGGCACGGCAGGGCAGGGCACGGCAGAGCAGGGTAGGGCACGGCAGGGCAGATCAGGACATTGAGTGGAAGATTGGTAAAAGGAGAGTATGAATCGTAGGTAAATGGGAGGAGTAAGAGAGGAAGACCAAGTGAGAGGGATAGGGTGAAGGCCACGAGAAGTGAGAGGGATGGGGTGAAGGCCACGAGAAGTGAGAGGGATGGGGTGAAGGCCACGAGAAGTGAGAGGGATGGGGTGAAGGCCACGAGAAGTGAGAGGGATGGGGTGAAGGCCACGAGAAGTGAGAGGGATGGGGTGAAGGCCACGAGAAGTGAGAGGGATGGGGTGAAGGCCACGAGAAGTGAGAGGGATGGGGTGAAGGCCACGAGAAGTGAGAGGGATGGGGTGAAGGCCACGAGAAGTGAGAGGGATGGGGTGAAGGCCACGAGAAGTGAGAGGGATGGGGTGAAGGCCACGAGAAGTGAGAGGGATGGGGTGAAGGCCACGAGAAGTGAGAGGGATGGGGTGAAGGCCACGAGAAGTGAGAGGGATGGGGTGAAGGCCACGAGAAGTGAGAGGGATGGGGTGAAGGCCACGAGAAGTGAGAGGGATGGGGTGAAGGCCACGAGAAGTGAGAGGGATGGGGTGAAGGCCACGAGAAGTGAGAGGGATGGGGTGAAGGCCACGAGAAGTGAGAGGGATGGGGTGAAGGCCACGAGAAGTGAGAGGGATGGGGTGAAGGCCACGAGAAGTGAGAGGGATGGGGTGAAGGCCACGAGAAGTGAGAGGGATGGGGTGAAGGCCACGAGAAGTGAGAGGGATGGGGTGAAGGCCACGAGAAGTGAGAGGGATGGGGTGAAGGCCACGAGAAGTGAGAGGGATGGGGTGAAGGCCACGAGAGTGGGAGGGATGGGGTGAAGGCCACGAGAAGTGAGAGGGATGGGGTGAAGGCCACGAGAAGTGAGAGGGATGGGGTGAAGGCCACGAGAGTGGGAGGGATGGGGTGAAGGCCACGAGAAGTGAGAGGGATGGGGTGAAGGCCACGAGAAGTGAGAGGGATGGGGTGAAGGCCACGAGAAGTGAGAGGGATTGGGTGAAGGCCACGAGAAGTGAGAGGGATGGGGTGAAGGCCACGAGAAGTGAGAGGGATGGGGTGAAGGCCACGAGAAGTGAGAGGAATGGGGCATTGTGGCCTTACTGAGGTGTATTGTGGCCTTACTGAGGTGTAATGTGGTCTTATTGAGGTGTATTGTGGCCTTACTGAGGTGTATTGTGGCCTTGCTGAGGTGTATTGTGGCCTTACTGAGGTGTATTGTGGCCTTACTGAGGTGTATTGTGGCCTTGCTGAGGTGTATTGTGGCCTTACTGAGGTGTATTGTGGCCTTGCTGAGTGTTCCGGTATGGGTACAGCGCCATTCATTTCAAAGTTTACATAGACTTAACCTAACCTAAACTAACCTAAGATAAATTACACCTGTACAACCTGACTTACCTGTGTTTGTGCCAGAACCATTAGTAAATTACACCTGTACAACCTGACTTACCTGTGTTTGTGCCAGAACCATTAGTAAATTACACCTGTACAACCTGACTTACCTGTGTTTGTGCCAGAACCATTAGTAAATTACACCTGTACAACCTGACTTACCTGTGTTTGTGCCAGAACCATTAGTAAATTACACCTGTACAACCTGACTTACCTGTGTTTGTGCCAGAACCATTAGTAAAACATAACATTCATTTAGTTTAATACTCTGAAGGTGACTGTTCATATTCTTGTAGTTTCTCGTGTTACACATCTCACCACTCACCACTACTACTCACCACCACCACTCACCACCACCACTCACCACATCTCATCACTACCACCACTCACCACCACCACTCACCACATCTCATCACTACCACTCACCACCACCACCACTCACCACCACCACTCACCACCACTCACCACCACCACTCACCACATCTCATCACTACCACTCACTCACCACCACTCACCACCACCACTCACCACCACCACTCACCACCACCACTCACCACATCTCATCACTACCACCACTCACCACCACCACTCACCACCACCACTCACCACATCTCATCACTACCACTCACCACCACCACCACTCACCATCACCACCACCACTCACCACCACCACCACTCACCACCACCACTCACCACCACTACTCACCACCACCACTCACCACCACTCACCACCACCACTCACCACCACTAATAGGCGTGTAACTAGGAGGTACTGATACATTAAATACATTGTCCTGATTGAATGTTTGTTCAGAATTGTTTGCGTTAATATATTGTCTTTAACTTGTATATGCGGGTAATTTAGGTAGTATTTATGAACTGTTTTAACGTGGCCTCCAGCCACACCTTCGCCACCATTTTATTACCTTAATATTAAATATCCTAATACATGAGTAGCCACCCTGGCTGTGTTGAGTTAGTTAAGTCGCAAATCTTTGCGGCATTCAGTGAATGTTGCCTCATAGTCAGTAACTGCGACCGTTATTGACTTTGAGGCCGACGATCTCGTTCCCGAGGTAAAACAATGCAGACCTAAGGAGAGAGAAGGACAGTCGACATCTCAACCAGGCTACAACGTGGCTTCTTGGCTGCTGCTTCTTGTCAGACAACACCTTCGCCAGTCTGGCGTAGAAGGGTCTTGCACTTGGTCCCATCCCGCCTGAGGAGTGAAGCTGCCCTGATGCACATTCTGAATTCTCTCCGAGTGCGCCCTAATCTTCTCGTTCCTCTTGTGTACAGCCTCAAGAGACAAGTTTCGGTGACATGCGGCCATGGCGTCGAATATCCTGACCTTAAAGTTGTCCCGCGTCCAGAATCCTGGAGCGCTGACGTTCACACGGGCTTCGTTAGAGGTGTTGGAAGTCCTGTTATGGAGGTTCTCACCGTCCAGTGGAAGAAGGGGCGGTTCGCCCGTGACGTCGTGGCAGATTTCCTTCAGTAGATAATTTTCTGTGAGATCCATTCGGCAAACCGCCTAATGGCTAACCATACCTTAGACTCCTTAGAGCAATGGCATCTGTGAATTCTTGTTTATTAGGGATGAAACCTTTTGTCCTGATCGGTAATATTGTTAGCCAGTTCGAGGCGCCCACCTCCTGCGCTATAGCTATACTTTTTTTTTCAAGTTCTCCGGCAATTGCAGCATCAGTTGCTTCAGTTTATCACTTTGGGTGTGCTGTCGATCTGTCGTAATGGACCGTCGAATCTTGTTTAATTCGTTGGTATCCACCTGACTTGCTGCATTCTGAACTATTATGTGCTCAGTGAGGGCTGCTGTGAGCTTGACTGAGTTCTAATGTTCGGTGGACTAGTCATTCCCATTCCTCCCAGTCTCGGTAATTATACACTAGTACATCAACAGTTAAAAAATATGAGAGAACTTAACTCTTTATTCAGTTATGTTACTCCGCGAATACGATGACTTCACTCTGAGTACAGTCTTTAGTACAGATACAGGCTTAGGTATGTTACTCCGTGAGTACGATGACTTCACTCTCTGAGTACAGTCTTTAGTACAGATACAGGCTTAGGTATGTTACTCCGTGAGTACGATGACTTCACTCTGAGTACAGTCTTTAGTACAGATACAGGCTTAGGTATGTTACTCCGTGAGTACGATGACTTCACTCTGAGTACAGTCTTTAGTACAGATACAGGTTTAGGTATGTTACTCCGTGAGTACGATGACTTCACTCTGAGTACTCGTACAGTCTTTAGTACAGATACAGGTTTAGGTATGTTACTCCGTGAGTACGATGACTTCACTCTGAGTACAGTCTTTAGTACAGATACAGGCTTAGGTATGTTACTCCGTGAGTACGATGACTTCACTCTGAGTACAGTCTTTAGTACAGATACAGGTATGTTACTCCGTGAGTACGATGACTTCACTCTGAGTACAGTGTCATCTTATTCATTGTATTCACTGAATTACGTTAAACTGGTGTGTGGTCCGTCACCCTATAACTGAGGGTTAACACCTGATGCTGTACTGTACGTTAAACTGGTGTGTGTTCCGTCACCCTATAACTGAGGGTTAACACCTGATGCTGTACTGTACATATTAGTGTCTGTTCCTGCCTACTGTAGATGTGATGGATTTCAATATATGAGTTTTATAAGACGCCTTACTATACCGTAGAGGCTGACTATAGCGTTCTCCTTGTTTGTTTAGGTTAGGTGCTCACTGTAACAACAAACACTGTCAATGTGTACAGCCTTAACATATAAAGAAGTCGACTTGTGAAAGAGACTTATGCGTACTAGTAAGCCCGGACCTACGGCCTAGAAAACAGTGCGTTAATGTTCGAAATAAGGCAAACAGAGTATTGGGTTTTATATCTAAAAGTGTAATAAGAGTGCAGAGGTCTTATTGCAACTATATCTTGCTCTAGTCAGGCCGCACCTCGATTATGCTGTTCAGTTCTGGTGCCCTTATTATAGAATGGATATCAATTCACTAGAGTCGGTGCAGCGAAAAACGAAAATGATTCCGGGACTTAGAAACCTTCCATATCAAGATAGGTTAAAGAAACTAAAGACGAAGAGTGCGGGGAGATATGATAGAAGTATTTAAGTGGGTGAAAGGAATCAATAAAGGGGATATAGATAAAGTTCTTATAATATCCGAGCAGGATAGGACTCGTAGCAACGGATTTAAGTTGGATAAGTTTAGGTTTAGGAGGGAGATGGGAAGGAACTGGTTCACAAATAGGGTGGTGGACGAGTGGAACAAGCTTAGCAACTTTGTAGTAAGTGCTGGAACTCTGGAAAGTTTTAAAAGGAGGCTAGATAGATTCATGGATGATAGAGAATGGTTGTAACTCTCGACAGGAGCTGCCATGCACAGGCCAACTGGCCTAGAGCAGACTCCTTATTTTCTTATGCTCTTATCCAACTTCTTTCCGAAACGAAATTGTTACTTTTGATTATGTTGATATCCCGGTGGTGAGGATGAGCCGGGGAGAGGGACTTGGGGAATGGGTCGAGCAGCGCCTGATAGGTCTTGACCCTTCGGTGATTAACCTAACCCAGTTTTAATTTCTTGGCATGAATGAAGTTCTCACAAATTGTACGAAGTCTTTTGTTGTCACCTTTCAGGTATTTTATTTCTTTTTCCAAATCTGGTGTCCTCTTGTTCTCTGCTTCTAACTTCATAATTACATTCTTCTTGTTTTCTCTGTGCCCATGTGCGTATCTTGCCTTCTTTATTCTAGCGTCAAGGCTGGAGTCTGAATGTGACGGCAACTGCCACACCTTCAACTTCTTTCCCTCGGCTACAGCGTTAGTGGTTTGAGTCTGTGTCTTGGTGGGGATGACAGCTTTAGCTTTATCATTTGTTGAGGATCACCCCGTCGTGTACGCCGGTGTTCAGGGGTCGTGTCTCCAGCATATCCTCGACACTCAGCTGGGTGAGGGGTCTGGCTGCTGTCACGCCTGCACCTACTGGCTCCTCCATACCACCTACCACTGACACTGCCCCGGCCATCAGTGGTGTGGTGTTACTGCCTGCATCTCCAACACTGGCTAGTAGCTCCCCCATACCACCTACCACTGACACTGCCCCGGCCATCAGTGGTGTGGTGTTACTGCCTGCATCTCCAACACTGGCTAGTAGTTCCTCCATACCACCTACCACTGACACTGCCCCGGCCATCAGTGGTGTGGTGTTACTGCCTGCATCTCCAACACTGGCTAGTAGCTCCCCCACACCACCTACCACTGACACTGCCCCGGCCATCAGGTGTGTGGTGTTACTGCCTGCATCTCCAACACTGGCTAGTAGCTTCCCCCTACCACTGACACTGCCCCGGCCATCAGTGGTGTGGTGTTACTGCCTGCATCTCCAACACTGGCTAGTAGCTTCCCCCTACCACTGACACTGCCCCGGCCATCAGTGGTGTGGTGTTACTGCCTGCATCTCCAACACTGGCTAGTAGCTCCCCCTACCACTGACACTGCCCCGGCCATCAGTGGTGTGGTGTTACTGCCTGCATGTTCTTCGAGAAATCCCATTGTCACTGCACCATCTATGTTTGGATCCGGTTGATAACATGTGTGGAAGGTTTCTTGTATCAGTTGAACAGGCAGTGAATTAGTTTGTGTTTCGTCTGTTATGTCGTCCTGGTTGTTCCTGGCGCCCTTGTCATCAGATGGTGTACTGTTGTTGGCCATATCTTGTGTCTGACGCTTGGTGGAGGCAGTGGTGAACGTCGTCGGGGCACCAGTTGGGCGATCTGTGGTGGACTGAAAGACTGCAAGTTGAGCTGCACGTTTTTCTCGGAATGCAGGCCCGTCGTAAGTGTTCCTGGAACGTTACCTTGGAGACCGGCAGTAGGTAGTAGGTAGATAGGCAGCTACCAAACAGGGAGGTACTACCGCCTGGGAAGATATTGGAAGCATAATGTGTTGTGTAACGGTAGACCCTGCTGCCATATGTGACCACGTCCCAGGTTGCTCATCTGACTTTCTGCCTCATTTACACACAGTTGCTGGGTCTCAATTGTTTCTCTTACCTGGACTACACAACATATATAATGTATATAATTTCTCTCTTGATTTATTTTTTTTCAATTATGTATTTTTCATGGTTATTATTTTTATTTGTTTTACTATTTTATTTGTATTAATTTGCTATTAATTTTATTAATTGTTGTAATAATAATAATAGATATTATTATAATTATTATTTATTATATTCCCCCCCCCCCCCCCCCCCCCGGGCCCTGATGGTGGGTTAATGCCCGTAAAAAAAAAGGATGAGACAATGAAATATTACACAAATAAGACTAAATGTGTACTACTACTACTACTACTACTACTACTACTACTACTACTACTACTACACCACAACTACAGTACTCACAGGTTGACCTACTGAAAACACAAAAATAAACAAATACCTGACAAAAATTTAAATTCACGAAATTTTATCATATCGTGCTATTTATCCGGGTTTTTTTTTACGTGCAGGTAATCATATAATAAATTAATTAGTGTTTTAAGTGTCTATAGATATATGTAGTTTTGAATTAGGTTACGAAAGTGTAGGTAGTTCTGACCGGAGCTGAGCAACGTTCCCGCCGTCACCCAGCGCCATTTTATTTAGAAGGCGGAAGACGAGATTTAAGCTTGGTGAAATATATAATTACAGTTCAGGAATGATGTATACTGTTACTTCCTGCTGCAATGTGTCTTTTTATTATTATTTTATAAGAAAAGTGGAGTAAATCTTAAGACAAATGAGTAAATAAAAATAAAGCGAAGTCTTGCCGAGTTGATAACATCGGCTTGGGCCTCCCTCGTCCGCCATAGTGTTTCAGGTCGCTGGCGTCAATATTCCACGTTTATTTCTTTTACTGATCATCTTTTTGTGTTTAAGGAGATGTAGTATAAGTATTTCATCCTGATTGGTGAGTAAAGTGGCTCTACAGCGCCACTACCGCACTCGTGGTCAACACTGTGGAGTTAGGAGGTTGTTCCTCATCGCGCGCCCTAAACAAAGATGGCGATCCATGGAAACGCCCAATTTTTTAAATCAATATTTAGTATTACCCTTTATAAGATTACTGGGTACATATACTATCTGTCACACCTGGTTATTGAACACATATATATATATATATATATATATATATATATATATATATATATATATATATATATACTATATATATAATATTATATAATATATACACACAGGACTCTTACTTCTCGCCCTGCAGTATTTACAGGATGTGTTGATACAACACTTGGTAAGCAGTTGACACCGGACACCACAGTAATACTTTATGATCAGTTTATTGTAGTACTTGTTACAGCTTCACTTTTTACAATATAACTTTTAATGAATAGATATGTTGAACAGTTGGCACCCCATTCACCTTACCCACACTGTCTCTAAATTATTTAACGTGATAACTAACAAAGATAACAATTCCGTCTATTTATTATAACGTGATAACTATTAATATTTTTTTAAGATAACCTGTACTTCATGGAAGGTGTGCGAGAGGTTTGTCAGCACAGTGGGACTATTAAAATGATAAGGCAGAAATTCTAAACAAACTAAAATAATAAATTAGCTGACTCTTATATTACAACAGAGACACAGTGTGAACCCTAAACAGCAGCAACGGGTCTTACTGGGTGTCTTCTAACAGTGAACGGAAATAAAGCAACAGGAAAAACTTACAAAAATCATAGAAGTCACAATTTTGCCTCGGGGGGAAAAACAGAAAGTCACATTTTATTTAATTACCATTAAGTTACGTTAGGTTCTGATTTTTTTTCCTGTAATTTTTCCTGTGATTTTTCCTGTGACTTTTTTTTCCTGGATTCCTTGTAACAGGTTCTTGTCAATACGCTAGAGTAGACTATAGGGCAACACGGACCTATACATCCCACCCCTCTCTCTAGGTATGCCACCCATCCCGTGTATTTTTGCTGGAATCTTTGTGACGTGTAGATAGATAGATAGATAGATAGATAGATCACGTTGATTCAGTAAAAGTGGAACAAACAACGTACAGTCCCCTTCACTTGTGCGTTTACAGGGACTCGTCATATAAACATTCCACAAATCATTATCTCTGAGATATTTGTTTTAATATTGTTTTACTTTTATTCCATAGTGTGTTTACTATTGAGTTTCCTTCTGTTGAATGTAAACAAACACAGCGTTGCCACACTGCACCTAACCTGACGAGCCCCTGTAAGCGTGCTAGTGAAGGGGACTGTACCTAGGCTATATGATGAGCCCCTGTAAACGCACTATATAATGAAGGGAACTGTACCTAGGCTATATGACGAGCCCCTGTAAACGCACTATATAGTGAAGGGGACTGTTCCTAGGCTATATGACGAGCCCCTGTAAACGCACTATATAATGAAGGGAACTGTACCTAGGCTATATGACGAGCCCCTGTAAACGCACTATATAGTGAAGGGGACTGTACCTAGGCTATATGACGAGCCCCTGTAAACGAACTATACAGTGAAGGGGACTGTACCTAGGCTATATGACGAGCCCCTGTAAACGCACTATATAGTGAAGGGGACTGTACCTAGGCTATATGACGAGCCCCTGTAAACGAACTATACAGTGAAGGGGACTGTACCTAGGCTATATGACGAGCCCTTGTAAACGAACTATATAGTGAAGGGGACTGTACATAGTCAATACCGTATGCAGACAATGGAATAAACAAAATTATATCAAATTGATTAAGTATATCCCAACATATCCATTATATGTTTAGTTCTTTAAGGTTAAATTTTCTATAGGACAATACCACAAAACTCAGGAGTGTGAAGAATGGTTATTATTATTATTATTATTATTATTATTATTATTATTATTATTATTATTATTATTATTGCACTATAGTTTGTATGTACATTATTATTCTTCATTATACGTATTTAATATTTTCATTATATAGTTTTAGTTTTAACTTATCTCTTAAAAACAAAAATTCGGTCCCCAAATACCATATGGTGAAGTCACGAGGTCCCTTCCGTTTCCGGTTTCCGCTGTGGTGGTGTTGGGCAGCGGCAGCCAGCTACGTCACGTTGTGGTAGAGAGATACTGCGGCAGTTTACCATAATATATCACGCTAACAGGGGGATGACACACCATATGGGGATCAACTGCATGCGGCAAAATTTGGTCTATCGATTTTATACCGTGTGTGTGTGTGTGTGTGTGTGTGTAATAATAATAATAATAATAATTAACGGTTTATTGAAAGAGCTTGGCAGCCAGAAGGCTGAAAATATACAGTTACATATTTGGGGAATGGGTTACGAATTACAAATAATATACAAGTAACATAAGTGACACAAATAAGACATATAATAACTTAGATGGGGAAAAGCTCAAACTACAGTTCAATTCAACGTAGTGACAGTGTTACAGTATTACAAGTTATTGATAATTTTTACAATGGTTGGGACTGGGCTGTTCTTATAGCGATCAGTTCGTGCACGTATGGGCTGGATGCGGTTGTGGTGTCGAACAGCAATTCTCGGACAAGGGACCTCGGGTGGTAGTAGGAGCCGGTGTCGGGGATGGTGTAGAAGCTTCTTACCAAATTTGCAGATGAGGTCGTGGTGATGGTCAGTGAGAGTCGAAAGGGTCAGTGTGTTGAGCGCTTCTTGATATGTGGAGTAGGAGGAGGAGAGAATAATCTTGCATGCCCTCTTTTGCACTTTTTCTAGGTGTTTACGTTGTGTGGCATTTAGGGAGGAAGACCAGGTGGGGGAGGCATAGGTGAGCTTGGGAAGTATGAATGTTGTGTAAACACTGAGGAGCTCGTGTGCAGGAACTCCGAGGGACTTGAGTCGGCGGAGGAGGTGGAGACGGAAACTGGAGGATTTGACAACTTCATTGACGTGTGGTTTCCAATTTAGTTTGTTGTCTATGGTGACGCCGAGGAGCTTCGTGGAATCTACGACCTGGAGTGTGTTCGGACCTAGAGTAATGGAAGGAGGTGGGACAATGTCGGAGGAGAGGTTGATGTGTGTGTGTGTGTGTGTGTGTGTGTGTGTGTGTGTAAGACAGAGGAATAAGATTGACGATTACAAAACAAGACAAGACACTCTACGCTTACACAGGCAATTACGGGAAAGTTAACACTGGAACAACATAAGACCTTTGTGTATAATGATCACTTGACTAAGACGTGATCACAGCGTATATAATGTGTTGTGTTACGTTGCGTTGCGTTGTGTTGTGTTGTGTTGTGTCGTGTTAACCCCACAAGACTGAGTGCATAGGCCGAGTAGATACCGTCCAAATGTCCCCTCGTTCGCATAGGCTATAGAACACGACTTTCGCTAAATATTCTGGTACTTTCAGGGCTCAGGGACAGTAGATGGTGTACAAACATCCTCTGTTCGTTACTCTCACCTAGGTCAGTCTTCCACCTGTACAGTCAGTTCCACACGTAGGTCAGTCTTACACCTGTACAGTCAGTTCCACGCGTAGGTCAGTCTTCCACCTGTACAGTCAGTTCCACACGTAGGTCAGTCTTCCACTTGTACAGTCAGTTCCACACGTAGGACAGTATTCCACCTGTACAATCAGTTCCACACGTAGGTCAGTCTTCCACCTGTACAGTCAGTTCCACACGTAGGTCAGTCTTCCACCTGTACAGTCAGTTCCACACGTAGGCCAGTCTTCCACCTGTACAGTCAGTTCCACACGTAGGTCAGTCTTCCACCTGTACAGTCAGTTCCACACGTAGGTCAGTCTTCCACCTGTACAGTCAGTTCCACACGTAGGTCAGTCTTCCACCTGTACAGTCAGTTCCACACGTAGGTCAGTCTTCCACCTGTACAGTCAGTTCCACACGTAGGTCAGTCTTCCACCTGTACAGTCAGTTCCACACGTAGGACAGTCTTCCACCTGTACAGTCAGTTCCACGCGTAGGACAGTCTTCCACCTGTACAGTCAATTCCACGCGTAGGTCAGTCTTCCACTTGTACAGTCAGTTCCACGCGTAGGTCAGTCTTCCACCTGTACAGTCAGTTCACGCGTAGGTCAGTCTTCCACCTGTACAGTCAGTTCCACACGTAGGTCAGTCTTCCACCTGTACAGTCAGTTCCACACGTAGGTCAGTCTTCCACCTGTACAGTCAGTTCCACACGTAGGACAGTCTTACACCTGTACAGTCATTTCCACACGTAGGTCAGTCTTCCACCTGTACAGTCAGTTCAACACGTAGGTCAGTCTTCCACCTGTACAGTCAGTTCACACGTAGGTCAGTCTTCCACCTGTACAGTCAGTTCCACACGTAGGTCAGTCTTCCACCTGTACAGTCAGTTCCACACGTAGGTCAGTCTTCCACCTGTACAGTCAGTTCCACACGTAGGTCAGTCTTCCACCTGTACAGTCAGTTCCACATGTAGGTCAGTCTTCCACCTGTACAGTCAGTTCCACACGTAGGTCAGTCTTCCACCTGTACAGTCAGTTCCACATGTAGGACAGTCTTCCACCTGTACAGTCAGTTCCACACGTAGGTCAGTCTTCCACTTGTACAGTCAGTTCCACACGTAGGTCAGTCTTCCATCTGTACAGTCAGTTCCACATGTAGGACAGTCTTCCACCTGTACAGTCAGTTCCACACGTAGGTCAGTCTTCCACCTGTACAGTCAGTTCCACACGTAGGTCAGTCTTCCTCCTGTATAGTCAGTTCCACACGTAGGTCAGTCTTTCACCTGTACAGTCAGTTCCACACGTAGGTCAGTCTTCCTCCTGTATAGTCAGTTCCACACGTAGGTCAGTCTTCCACCTGTCCAGTCAGTTCCACACGTAGGTCAGTCTTTCACCTGTACAGTCAGTTCCACATGTAGGTCAGTCTTCCACCTGTCCAGTCAGTTCCACACGTAGGTCAGTCTTCCACCTGTCCAGTCAGTTCCACAAGTAGGTCAGTCTTTCACCTGTACAGTCAGTTCCACACGTAGGGTCAGTCTTCCACCTGTCCAGTCAGTTCCATTACTCTTCTACCTGTGGCTTCCCTCACCTGTCTTATCCCCTTTCCTCTCTTAATTGTTCCCGTATCTCTTCATCCGCGCCACAATAACATAGAAAATATTGCATGAATAAACATACAATAACATCATTCATTTTCAAAGTCTAGACATTGAACTAAATAACCCGTCATATTATTTACAAACGAATTTACAAAACTTTATCATCTATACAATTTTTATTTTTTCCTCCAGTTATTTTTTAAGATATATGCTTTAGGGAGAACACATTCGCTATCGCCAATATTCCCAAACCTAACCTAGGGTTCTGGTGATGGTGATAGGGGTCTGGTGATGGTGCGTGATGGTGATAGAGGTGCTTGGTGATAGGGTTATGGTGATGGTGATAGGGGTGCTTGGTGATAGGGGTCTGGTGATGGTGATAGAGGTGCTTGGTGATAGGGTTCTGGTGATGGTGTTAGAGGTGCTTGGTGATAGGGGTCTGGTGATGGTGATAGAGGTGCTTGGTGATAGGGTTCTGGTGATGGTGATAGAGGTGCTTGGTGATAGGGGTCTAGTGATGGTGATAGAGGTGCTTGGTGATAGGGTTCTGGTGATGGTGATAGAGGTGCTTGGTGATAGGGGTCTGGTGATGGTGATAGAGGTGCTTGGTGATAGGGTTCTGGTGTTGGTGATAGAGGTGCTTGGTGATAGGGGTCTGGTGATGGTGATAGAGGTGCTTGGTGATAGGGGTCTGGTGATGGTGATAGAGGTGCTTGGTGATAGGGTTCTGGTGATGGTGATAGGGGTCTGGTGATGGTGATAGAGGTGCTTGGTGATAGGGGTCTGGTGATGGTGATAGAGGTGCTTGGTGATAGGGGTCTGGTGATGGTGATAGAGGTGCTTGGTGATAGGGTTCTGGTGATGGTGATAGAGGTGCTTGGTGATAGGGTTCTGGTGATGGTGATAGAGGTGCTTGGTGATAGGGTTCTGGTGATGGTGATAGAGGTGCTTGGTGATAGGGTTCTGGTGATGGTGATAGAGGTGCTTGGTGATAGGGTTCTGGTGATGGTGATAGAGGTGCTTGGTGATAGGGGTCTGGTGATGGTGATAGAGGTGCTTGGTGATAGGGGTCTGGTGATGGTGATAGAGGTGCTTGGTGATAGGGTTCTGGTGATGGTGATAGAGGTGCTTGGTGATAGGGTTCTGGTGATGGTGATAGAGGTGCTTGGTGATAGGGTTCTGGTGATGGTGATAGAGGTGCTTGGTGATAGGGGTCTGGTGATGGTGAGATAGAGCAAGAGGTTAGGTTAGGTTAGGAGGTCTCCCCGCGGCCTCCCTCACACTCTACATTCCGGACGTGCGTGCTTACTGACCCTGACGCTACGTGTTGAGTGTTTTTGTGGCGCCTCCTCGCGTGGTTTGTGTTGCTGGCTGCCTCCTCGCCCCAACACTCTTAGTCTACACGTTAACTCCTTACACGAGGCGTAAACCTTGTCTAGCCAGAGCTGTTTGATTGACTATAATCTGTACTAAGTGGGCCGGGCTCAGTCCTACCCACTGGGGCTGTGTAATTGTACATATATTCATGTTCTTTAGCATTAAAACCGACACATTGACGACATGAGAAATAATGTCCCTTGAATAAAGTTATTTTTTGTTTGTTTTTAATTCCAAAATGTGGATAATATAAATAATAATCCATGGAGCGCTCGCTCGCAGTTGTACGATCGAGTCCGTCTTGTGAATTTCACAAGTAACCCAGACGAGCACAGAACTCACAGCCTGTAGCCACTACCTCAGGTACCAGCCAGTGAATTATCCTCTAAATGCCGTCCTCACTAACTCTCTCCAGGCAGCTTGTGTTTAATGTTTTCCTCGTCTGTTTGTATGTAAACATTAGACGGAGTTTTAACACACGTCGATGCCGAGGGCGAATATTAGGTCTGAAGGGTTTAATATTGGAGATGGCAGCTGATGGCATCTTTACTCCCTCCCTCCTACTCTCGTGAAGCTCTCAATCCCTCCCCATCTCCCCCTGCCACATGGATAACCTCACACCTGGCCTGCGTCCGTGATCGTGTTACTGACTCTGACTTAAGTTCTGCTGAATATTTTCTTGGTGTCTTAAAAAAAAGTCTGTGGAACTATAGCGCTTTGGGGTAATGACGTGTGTGTGTGTGTTTGTGTGCATATTATTGTGAAGTATATTATCAGATGATTCGAAATTCACATAAAAATCACGAAACTGACGCAAAAATCACCCCAAAAAATAAAAACTTAATAAAATAATAATAATTTAGAATACATATCTAATAATTAATCAAAATTTATAGTGTGTGTGTGTGTGTGTGTGTGTGTGTGTGTGTGTGTGTGTGTGTGTGTGTGTGTGTGTGTGAGAGCGTTAATTACAGGCGAGACTCGTGACCAGCTGTTGGAATGAAGTGGAGGCGGAGGTGTGTTGAGAGGAAGGGTGTTGGTGAGGTGTGACGGGAGGGAAGGCTGTCAGTAAGGGAGTATTAAATGTTGGGTTACCTGGGCGAGGGGAGCAGTGGTCTTCTTCTTCCTCCTCCTCCTCTTAGCGGCCCTCTTCATCTTCTTCTTCTTCTTCATCTTAGTGGCCCTCCTCTTCTTGGGCGAGAGGAGCAGTGGTTAGATTAGGTTAGGTTAGGTGAAGCCGCTAATGACTTTATACGAGAGAATATTTCCACATATATTGTACTGTGTGTTTAAGTTAATGACGTCTTCTGTTTGTGTGCTGCCCCCTGCCCCCTTCTCCCCTCCGCCCTGCCCCCTTCTCCCCTCTGCCCTGCCCCCTTCTCCCCTCCGCCCTGCCCCCTTCTCCCCTCCGCCCTGCCCCCTTCTCCCCTCCGCCCTGCCCCCTTCTCCCCTCCACCCTGCCCCCTTCTCCCCTCCGCCCTGCCCCCTTCTCCCCTCCACCCTGCCCCCTTCTCCCCTCCGCCCTGCCCCCTTCTCCCTCCGCCCTGCCCCTTCTCCCTCTGCCTGCCCTTCTCCCCTCCACCCTGCCCCCTTCTCCCCTCCGCCCTGCCCCCTTCTCCCCTCCACCCTGCCCCCCTCTCCCCTCCGCCCTGCCCCCTTCTCCCCTCCGCCCTGCCCCCTTCTCCCCTCTGCCCTGCCCCCTTCTCCCCTCCACCCTGCCCCCGTCTCCCCTCCGCCCTGCCCCCTTCCCCCCGCGCCTCATGCTCCTGCCTCCCTTTACCACTCCTCTTCCAATCCGCTCCTACTAGCAGCCACCCTCCACTAGTAGCCGCCCCCTACTAGTAACCTCCGCCCCTACTAGCGGCCGTGTATCGTCACCACGGGGCGGCTAGTGGACCAACCTAATGATGGCACCCCGGCGTGAGGTCAATCTGTTGGTTAGGTTAGGTTGTGAAGCATGAAGCGGTAACACATATGGAAGTGAATCATGAAGCGGTAACACATATGGCAGTGAAGCATGAAGCGGTAACACATGGAAGTGAAGCATGAAGCGGTAACACATATGGAAGTGAAGCATGAAGCAGTAACACATATGGAAGTGAAGCATGAAGCGGTAACACATATGGCAGTGAAGCATGAAGCGGTAACACATATGGAAGTGAAGCATGAAGCGGTAACACATATGGCAGTGAAGCATGAAGCGGTAACACATATGGAAGTGAAGCATGAAGCGGTAACACATATGGCAGTGAAGCATGAAGCGGTAACACATATGGAAGTGAAGCATGAAGCAGTAACACATATGGCAGTGAAGCATGAAGCGATAACACATATGGCAGTGAAGCATGAAGTAACACATATGGAAGTGAAGCATGAAGTAACACATATGGCAGTGAAGCATGAAGCGATAATATAATGCAGTTAGTCACTTGGTCGACGGGCACAGTGTGTATAGCCTGGCAGACAGATCACTCATAGGTTATCTGAATATAACAGGTGTAGTGATCATGTTATAATTATAGTAGGTACACGTAACTGTTATCTTTGTTATATGTTGATAAGATTATAGAACTTGAAGGTATTTGACCGTGTACGTCTCTAAGTTGAAGGTATTTGGCCGTGTACGTCTCTTTAAGTTGAAGATATTTGGCCGTGTACGTCTCTAAGTTGAAGATATTTGACCGTGTACTTCTCTAAGTTGAAGATATTTGGCCGTGTACGTCTCTAAGTTGAAGATATTTGACCGTGTACTTCTCTAAGTTGAAGATATTTGGCCGTGTACTTCTCTAAGTTGAAGATATTTGGCCGTGTACGTCTCTAAGTTGAAGATATTTGACCGTGTACGTCTCTAAGTTGAAGGTATTTGACCTTGTACGTTTCTAAGTTTAAGATATTTGACCGTGTACATCTCTTTAAGTTGAAGATATTTGACCGTGTACGTTTCTAAGTTTAAGATATTTGACCGTGTACGTCTCTTTAAGTTGAAGGTATTTGACCGTGTACATCTCTTTAAGTTGAAGATATTTGGCCGTGTACATCTCTTTAAGTTGAAGGTATTTGACCGTGTACGTTTCTAAGTTTAAGATATTTGACCGTGTACATCTCTTTAAGTTGAAGATATTTGACCGTGTACGTCTCTAAGTTGAAGATATTTGACCGTGTACATCTCTTTAAGTTGAAGGTATTTGACCGTGTACGTTTCTAAGTTTAAGATATTTGACCGTGTACGTCTCTAAGTTGAAGATATTTGACCGTGTACGTCTCCTTAGGTTAGGTTACACACGGGTCACAAAAGGTACACAGTCACTTCAGGTTTTCCTCCACCAAGACGTTGTATCAAGGGGGAAAGACAGCGGTGTTGGGGGGAGAGTGTTAAGCCCCTGGGTGTGGTAGGTGTGGTAGGTGTTAATAATAAATAATTGGCGTGTGTCGGGGTGTGGCATGGTGAGGCGGCGTCACACCTGCGTACACCAATGCGCCTCTAGCCCGCTCCACAACAGCGGCCCATAAGGAGAGTGGCACCAACCTCTCCCCACCTTACCCGCTCCTTATACTCCTCCTTACACTCCCTTAGCCCCTCACTCGTCTCCCTCACTCACTACTGATTGCTTCTATAGAGAGTATCACCGTTTATGGTTAGGTTAGGTTCATATTGTTCCGTCTACTTCACAAGTTTGGGTCACCTCGTCAATTATCTACCTGGATATGTTACCACAATTGAGTCTTGCATTATTTTATTCATTCCTTATTCTCTATTCGTAAATAATCTAATAAAAGTAAATCCCGATTGAAATTTACCTCCAGTATAACATAAACTTACATGAGTTATATTAATTGTGTTTGTTTATGTCGATCTAAGAGTGTCCGTCCAGTGGCCTTAACTCTCGTCCACAGCTCCTCTCACTGGGTCTCGTCCCCAGCTACTGTATGGTTCTCGCTCTCTGAGATTGAGGTCAGTCAACACATATGTTCAATATTTCACTTTGTTCACACACGAGTTACATACATACATACATACATACATATCAGGAGAGTCGTAATTGAATGGTAGTGTTTCATATCACTTCGTCCTAGTTTTTCGTCCTGCAATTTGGTCTCTCTCTCTCTCTCTCTCTCTCTCTCTCTCTCTCTCTCTCTCTCTCTCTCTCTCTCTCTCTCTCTCTCTCTCTCTCTCTCTCTCTCTCTCTCTCTCTCTCTCTCTCTCTCTCTCTCCTGCCTTTTATCACTGACTTTATTTCATTAACATTATTCTCTCTCACTTCTTTCATTTACTTGGTCTGAATTCATGAAAAACATATGTACGTTAATGCCCTCCCCTGATTGGCGTTGTTGAATTAATTAAGTTCGCTCATTTAACTAAGCTAACTTACAAATTTACCCTAACCTAACCTAACCTTACCTAACCTGACCTAACATTAACCTTACCTAACCTAACCTAACCTTACCTAACCTAACCCAACCTAACCTAACCTTACCTAACCTAACCCAACCTAACCTAACCTTACCTAACCTAACCTTACCTAACCTAACCCAACCTAACCTAACTTTACCTAACCTGACCTAACATTAACCTTACCTAACCTAACCTTACCTAACCTAACCTTACCTTACCTAACCTAACCCAACCTAACCTAACCTTACCTAACCTAACCTTACCTTACCTTACCTAACCTAACCCAACCTAACCTAACCTTACCTAACCTAACCTAACCCAACCTAACCTAACCCAACCTAACCTAACCCAACCTAACCTAACCTAACCTTACCTAACCTAACCTTACCTTACCTAACCTAACCCAACCTAACCTAACCCAACCTAACCTAACCTAACCTTACCTAACCTAACCTGCATATACCTGTACATTTCGTATTTTAATAACAGATTTATCGTGCACAACAAGAACCAGCATTTAACACTGTCTCTCTTTTTTTACAGCATATAACGTCAGTGCCAGTCAGTGGAATATAACGTCAGTGCCAGTCAGTGGAATATAACGTCAGTGCCAGTCAGTGGAATATAACGTCAGTGCCAGTCAGTGGAATATAACGTCAGTGTCAGTCAGTGGAATATAGCGTCAGTGCCAGTCAGTGATATATTTTATTAGTGTCAGTCAGTGAAATATGACGTCAGTGCCAGTCAGTGAAATATTTTATTAGTGCCAGTCAGTGAAATATGACGTCAGTGCCAGTCAGTGGAATATAGCGTCAGTGCCAGTCAGTGGAATATTTTATTAGTGTCAGTCAGTGAAATATGACGTCAGTGCCAGTCAGTGAAATATTTTATTAGTGCCAGTCAGTGAAATATGACGTCAGTGCCAGTCAGTGAAATATGACGTCAGTGCCAGTCAGTCAAATATTTTATTAGTGCCAGTCAGTGAAATATGACGTCAGTGCCAGTCAGTGAAATATATCGTCAGTGCCAGTCAGTGAAATATTTTATTAGTGTCAGTCAGTGAAATATTTTATTAGTGCCAGTCAGTGAAATATGACGTCAGTGCCAGTCAGTCAAATATTTTATTAGTGTCAGTCAGTGAAATATGACGTCAGTGCCAGTCAGTGAAATATTTTATTAGTGCCAGTCAGTGAAATATGACGTCAGTGCCAGTCAGTGAAATATGACGTCAGTGCCAGTCAGTCAAATATTTTATTAGTGCCAGTCAGTGGAATATAACGTCAGTGCCAGTCAGTGAAATATTTTATTAGTGTCAGTCAGTGGAATATTTTATTAGTGTCAGTCAGTGAAATATGACGTCAGTGCCAGTCAGTGAAATATTTTATTAGTGCCAGTCAGTGAAATATGACGTCAGTGCCAGTCAGTCAAATATTTTATTAGTGCCAGTCAGTGAAATATGACGTCAGTGCCAGTCAGTGAAATATATCGTCAGTGCCAGTCAGTGAAATATTTTATTAGTGTCAGTCAGTGAAATATTTTATTAGTGCCAGTCAGTGAAATATGACGTCAGTGCCAGTCAGTGAAATATTTTATTAGTGCCAGTCAGTGAAATATTTTATTAGTGGCAGTCAGTGAAATATGACGTCAGTGCCAGTCAGTGAAATATTTTATTAGTGCCAGTCAGTGAAATATGACGTCAGTGCCAGTTAGTGAAATATAACGTCAGTGCCAGTCAGTGAAATATGACGTCAGTGCCAGTCAGTGAAATATTTTATTAGTGTCAGTCAGTGAAATATTTTATTAGTGCCAGTCAGTGAAATATGACGTCAGTGCCAGTCAGTGAAATATTTTATTAGTGTCAGTCAGTGAAATATGACGTCAGTGCCAGTCAGTGGAATATAACGTCAGTGCCAGTCAGTGGAATATAACGTCAGTGCCAGTCAGTGGAATATAACGTCAGTGCCAGTCAGTGGAATATAGCGTCAGTGCCAGTCAGTGGAATATAACGTCAGTGCCAGTCAGTGGAATATAACGTCAGTGCCAGTCAGTGGAATATAACGTCAGTGCCAGTCAGTGGAATATAGCGTCAGTGCCAGTCAGTGGAATATTTTATTAGTGTCAGTCAGTGGAATATAACGTCAGTGCCAGTCAGTGGAATATTTTATTAGTGTCAGTCAGTGAAATATGACGTCAGTGCCAGTCAGTGAAATATTTTATTAGTGCCAGTCAGTGAAATATGACGTCAGTGCCAGTCAGTGAAATATTTTATTAGTGTCTCAGTGAAATATGACGTCAGTGCCAGTCAGTCAAATATTTTATTAGTGCCAGTCAGTGAAATATGACGTCAGTGCCAGTCAGTGAAATATAACGTCAGTGCCAGTCAGTGAAATATTTTATTAGTGTCAGTCAGTGAAATATTTTATAAGTGCCAGTCAGTGAAATATGACGTCAGTGCCAGTCAGTGGAATATAACGTCAGTGCCAGTCAGTGGAATATAACGTCAGTGCCAGTCAGTGGAATATAACGTCAGTGCCAGTCAGTGATATATTTTATTAGTGTCAGTCAGTGAAATATGACGTCAGTGCCAGTCAGTGAAATATTTTATTAGTGCCAGTCAGTGAAATATGACGTCAGTGCCAGTCAGTGAAATATTTTATTAGTGCCAGTCAGTGAAATATGACGTCAGTGCCAGTCAGTGAAATATTTTATTAGTGCCAGTCAGTGAAATATGACGTCAGTGCCAGTCAGTGAAATATTTTATTAGTGTCTCAGTGAAATATGACGTCAGTGCCAGTCAGTCAAATATTTTATTAGTGCCAGTCAGTGAAATATGACGTCAGTGCCAGTCAGTGAAATATAACGTCAGTGCCAGTCAGTGAAATATTTTATTAGTGTCAGTCAGTGAAATATTTTATAAGTGCCAGTCAGTGAAATATGACGTCAGTGCCAGTCAGTGGAATATAACGTCAGTGCCAGTCAGTGGAATATAACGTCAGTGCCAGTCAGTGATATATTTTATTAGTGTCAGTCAGTGAAATATGACGTCAGTGCCAGTCAGTGAAATATTTTATTAGTGTCAGTCAGTGAAATATGACGTCAGTGCCAGTCAGTGAAATATTTTATTAGTGCCAGTCAGTGAAATATAACGTCAGTGCCAGTCAGTGAAATATTTTATTAGTGTCAGTCAGTGAAATATAACGTCAGTGCCAGTCAGTGATATATTTTATTAGTGTCAGTCAGTGAAATATGACGTCAGTGCCAGTCAGTGAAATATTTTATTAGTGCCAGTCAGTGAAATATGACGTCAGTGCCAGTCAGTGAAATATTTTATTAGTGCCAGTCAGTGAAATATGACGTCAGTGCCAGTCAGTGAAATATTTTATTAGTGCCAGTCAGTGAAATATGACGTCAGTGCCAGTCTGAAATATAACGTCAGTGCCAGTCAGTGAAATATTTTATTAGTGTCAGTCAGTGAAATATTTTATTAGTGCCAGTCAGTGAAATATGACGTCAGTGCCAGTCAGTGAAATATTTTATTAGTGTCAGTCAGTGAAATATGACGTCAGTGCCAGTCAGTCAAATATTTTATTAGTGCCAGTCAGTGAAATATGACGTCAGTGCCAGTCAGTGAAATATGACGTCAGTGCCAGTCAGTGGAATATAACGTCAGTACCAGTCAGTGGAATATATCGTCAGTGCCAGTCAGTGGAATATAACGTCAGTGCCAGTCAGTGGAATATATCGTCAGTGCCAGTCAGTGGAATATAACGTCAGTGCCAGTCAGTGGAATATAACGTCAGTGCCAGTCAGTGACAAATTTTATTAGTGTCAGTCAGTGAAATATGACGTCAGTGCCAGTCAGTGAAATATTTTATTAGTGTCAGTCAGTGAAATATGACGTCAGTGCCCGTCAGTGAAATATGACGTCAGTGTCAGTCAGTGAAATATGACGTCAGTGCCAGTCAGTGAAATATTTTATTAGTGTCAGTCAGTGAAATATGACGTCAGTGCCAGTCAGTGAAATATTTTATTAGTGTCAGTCAGTGAAATATTTTATTAGTGCCAGTCAGTGAAATATGACGTCAGTGCCCAGTCAGTGAAATATTTTATTAGTGTCAGTCAGTGAAATATGACGTCAGTGCCAGTCAGTCAAATATTTTATTAGTGCCAGTCAGTGGAATATATCGTCAGTGCCAGTCAGTGGAATATAAAGTCAGTGCCAGTCAGTGGAATATAAAGTCAGTGCCAGTCAGTGGAATATAACGTCAGTGCCAGTCAGTGAAATATTTTATTAGTGTCAGTCAGTGAAATATGACGTCAGTGCCAGTCAGTGAAATATTTTATTAGTGTCAGTCAGTGAAATATTTTATTAGTGCCAGTCAGTGAAATATGACGTCAGTGCCCGTCAGTGAAATATGACGTCAGTGCCAGTCAGTGAAATATGACGTCAGTGCCAGTCAGTGAAATATTACGTCAGTGCCAGTCAGTGGAATTTAACGTCAGTGCCAGTCAGTGGAATTTAACGTCAGTGCCAGTCAGTGGAATATTACGTCAGTGCCAGTCAGTGGAATATAACGTCAGTGCCAGTCAGTGGAATATAACGTCAGTGCCAGTCAATGAAATGTGACGTCAGTGCCAGTCAGTGAAATATTTTATTAGTGTCAGTCAGTGAAATATGACGTCAGTGCCCGTCAGTGAAATATGACGTCAGTGCCAGTCAGTGAAATATGACGTCAGTGCCAGTCAGTGGAATATAAAGTCAGTGCCCGTCAGTGAAATATGACGTCAGTGCCCGTCAGTGAAATATGACGTCAGTGCCCGTCAGTGAAATATAACGTCAGTGCCAGTCAGTGGAATATAACGTCAGTGCCAGTCAGTGGAATATAACGTCAGTGCCAGTCAGTGGAATTTAACGTCAGTGCCAGTCAGTGGAATATAACGTCAGTGCCAGTCAGTGGAATTTAACGTCAGTGCCAGTCAGTGGAATTTAACGTCAGTGCCAGTCAGTGGAATATTACGTCAGTGCCAGTCAGTGGAATATAACGTCAGTGCCAGTCAGTGGAACGTCAGTGCCAGTCAGTGGAATATATTATTAGTGTCAGTCAGTGAAATATGACGTCAGTGCCAGTCAGTGAAATATTTTATTAGTGTCAGTCAGTGAAATATGACGTCAGTGAAATATGACGTCAGTGAAATATGACGTCAGTGTCAGTCAGTGAAATATGACGTCAGTGCCAGTCAGTGAAATATTTTATTAGTGTCAGTCAGTGAAATATGACGTCAGTGCCAGTCAGTGAAATATTTTATTAGCGTCAGTCAGTGAAATATGACGTCAGTGAAATATTTTATTAGTGCCAGTCAGTGGAATTTAACGTCAGTGCCCGTCAGTGGAATATATCGTCAGTGCCAGTCAGTGGAATATAAAGTCAGTGCCAGTCAGTGGAATATAAAGTCAGTGCCAGTCAGTGATATATTTTATTAGTGTCAGTCAGTGAAATATTTTATTAGTGCCAGTCAGTGAAATATGACGTCAGTGCCAGTTAGTGAAATATTTTATTAGTGCCAGTCAGTGAAATATGACGTCAGTGCCAGTCAGTGAAATATTTTATTAGTGCCAGTCAGTGAAATATGACGTCAGTGCCAGTCAGTGAAATATTTTATTAGTGCCAGTCAGTGAAATATAACGTCAGTGCCAGTCAGTGAAATATGACGTCAGTGCCAGTCAGTGGAATATATCGTCAGTGCCAGTCAGTGGAATATAACGTCAGTGCCAGTCAGTGGAATATGACGTCAGTGCCAGTCAGTGGAATATAACGTCAGTGCCAGTCAGTGGAATATAACGTCAGTGCCAGTCAGTGGAATATAACGTCAGTGCCAGTCAGTGGAATATAGCGTCAGTGCCAGTCAGTGGAATATAACCTCAGTGTCAGTCAGTGGCAATAAATAACAAACAAAAACATGTGTTAATTAAATTGCAATAACATCAAAGGATAACATTAATAACACCAATGATGATGATAACAGGATATCGTGTATTCTGGACTTGTGATAAGAAGACCGCATCTAATGTAAGTATTAAACCATTTAATTTAGTGTTAGTCTTTGTCAGGAACCATATATTTTTTGGTGTATTAACAGTATTGACCTAACCTAACCTAAACTAACCTAACATGAATATTTCAGGAGCTGCTGTGTCCAGTGTCCTCAGCTCGTTCAAGAAAACCTTCATACAATGTGATGTATGTAACAGTTGATTCCATTTATCAATTCTGGACGAGTGAGTGGTGAGAATTATCAACAGGGGAGTAACGTAAGGTAAGTACAACACCTGAGACTTGTTAAGCTCTTTAAACAGTTTTTTATCCTTTATGGAAACGTAAAACATTTATCATTATAGCTATAGGTGAGACGTGACGTAATCATTATATCTAGATGAGACGTGACGTAATCATTATATCTAGGTGAGACGTGACGTAATCATTATATCTAGGTGAGACGTGACGTAAACATATCCAGGTGAGACGTGACGTAATCATTATATCTAGGTGAGACGTGACGTAATCATTATATCTAGGTGAGACGTGACGTAATTATTATATCTAGGTGAGACGTGACGTAATCATTATATCTAGGTGAGACGTGACGTAATCATTATATCTAGGTGAGACGTGACGTAATCATTATATCTAGGTGAGACGTGACGTAATCATTATATCTAGGTGAGACGTGACGTAATCATTATATCTAGGTGAGACGTGACGTAATCATTATATCTAGGTGAGATGTGACGTAATCATTATATCTAGGTGAGACGTGACGTAATCATTATATCTAGGTGAGACGTAATGTAAACATATCCAGGTGAGACGTGACGTCATCTTACGACGCTCCCCAAGAATTATATGTAGCTGTTAAGGTTGGGATTAGGTATTTAAACCATTATGAGGAGGAGGCCATTAAAGGTGATTCCTGTAACACGCTGAGGAGAGGGAACACTTTGTTATGAAGTTACTAGCGGAGGAGGAGGAGGCGTCTCTCTCTCTCTCTCTCTCTCTCTCTCTCTCTCTCTCTCTCTCTCTCTCTCTCTCTCTCTCTCTCTCTCTTTGTCTTCATTATCTTCGTTTTCGTCAATGGTGCGAGAGAGATAGTTGGTGAGAGCCATGAAGAGAGGGAGGAATGGGAGGGTAGTGATGGGGGGAGGAATGGAAGGGTGGTGATGGGGGGAGGAATGGGAGGGTGGTGATGTGGGGAGGAATGGGAGGGTGGTGATGGGGGGAGGAATGGGAGGGTGGTGATGGGGGGAGGAATGGGAGGGTGGTGATGGGGGGAG
This sequence comes from Homarus gammarus, assembly GCA_958450375.1. Lineage (NCBI taxonomy): Eukaryota > Metazoa > Arthropoda > Malacostraca > Decapoda > Nephropidae > Homarus > Homarus gammarus. Next base: position 1,361,082 of record CAUDMG010004131.1, on the reverse strand, counting down.
GAATGGGAGGGTGGTGATGGGGGGAGGAATGGGAGGGTGGTGATGGGGGAGGAATGGGAGGGTGGTGATGGGGGGAGGAATGGGAGGGTGGTGATGGGGGGAGGAATGGGAGGGTGGATGAGGGAGTTAGGGAGGGTGGATGAGGGAGTTAGGGAGGGAGGTGTGAGGGTGGACCAGGGCGGGAGGAAGGAGACTAAGTGGATGGGGGAGGGTGGAAGGATAGTCGGGGTGGACGAGAGAGATGAAGTATAATACACGTTATTGTTCTTAAACTTCGTGGACCAAAATTCTCAAAGATTCGTAAGTTAATTTTCTGGTAAGTCTCCACATAACTGCCTGACGTAATGTAAACAAACACAGCGTTGCCACACTGCACCAAACCTGACGAGCCCCTGTGAACGCACTAGTGAAGGGGACTGTACATGGTTAGTTACAAGAATATTTAACAATATACGAACTCGTGAGAATCGTCTTCAGTGCCGGACGAATAGCGAAACTTGCAACCGGAGGAAACAATAGTAGACTTAAAAGCACACATGACTCCTGGACGACATACGCATACAAATGACTTGGTGAACAGATAAGTGCAGTGTGGCGCAGGTTTGATGATGAGCACAGGAATGTCCCAAGCTCAGGAGCCAGTAAACCTGTTTTTGGTGCCTGATGTTCTCTATACACCTCCCACATACTACCACACCACACCCTGCTGGGCCCACCTACTGTCATGACACTTCTTGCTGTCATGCGCTCCCGCTGTGGCTGTCATGCGTTGTCTCGTTGGCATATACACCATACTTTTGCTGTGGTCATACATGCATCCGATCTTAGCCACCACACTGCTGCTCACTCACTCCTTGATGCTGTGATATGCTTACAGCAGCTTTAGGACACAGTCTTCTTGGTGCTGTCACGTCACACTAATACATCCTCTTGTGACACATTAAGGCTGCTGGTATGAACACCTCCTATTTATTGCTGACACAACTCCTACCGCTGCTGTGACACTTTATAGCTGCTAGTATGACACCTCCTATTTATTACTGACACAACTCCTACCGCTGCTGTGACACATGCAGACTCATGGCTGTTAAGTATTCCCCCGTTACATGACACACTCCTTAATTGTAGCTTCCCCCAGTAGTTATGACACTCATTGTGACACGCTGTTGCTGTAACGTTTAGTGTTACCACTCACCTCCTGTGACCATGACATAACTACTGCTGTCACACGCCAACTGTAGTCATACATACACGCACATTTTTAAAAGGTCTTATATGAGACGTATGTAACACGTATTTTACTCCTCCCTTCTCTACTATATAACACGTATTTAACACCTCCCTTCTCTACTATATAACACGTATTTAACACCTCCCTTTTCTACTTACGGACGTGTCTTAGTCTGCTGCTATAGTCTCTTGAAGGCAAAGGTTCACTAATGCAAATTTGCCGGAAAAAGTTCATGATTATATAATGTCCTCTAGATTACACCATGTTATATGTTGCTAGTAAACGCCTGTTGACCACTCAGTGACCGGGGTACAGGGGGCGTATGCTGACAGTCGTTCGTTCGCTGGCGGAAACTGAGAATTGACTGTCACGTCCCCGTCGACGTGAACAATGTCGCAGCGTCTCAGCATGAAGTCATTACTCCGGCAATAACACGGTTTAAATCACGGACGGCGACGTAATTGAGGAACAATCGTCTTTTGACACGGTCGCGCGGCTGTCGGGACCAATTTGCTGTGATTAGTCCCGAATGGTCATTTGGGGAGCAGAACGTGACAGTTGTTGAATTCACAAGTATTTTATTGGGAAGTTGATAGCCAGAGTTGACAAGGGGGAGCACCGTAGTTATGTACATGTCTCGTAGAGTTTGAGCTTACACACACACACACACACACACACACACACACACATCCCTCGGGCGGCGTTATATTAAAATGTAAAGAATTATAACAATACAAACATAAGGGGACATTGTGTTGTGTTATCTCCCGTCGTCCTGGTGAGAGTATATACAAGTGACTGTTTTGTGTGTCCGTCTGTCTGTCCGGAAGACGTTAATGCGATAATAAACTAATCAAGATGAAATACGACCTAACCTAACCTAACCCAACCCAACCTAACCTAACTCAACCCAACCTAACCTAACCCAACCCAACCTAACCTAACCCAACCCAACCTAACCTAACCCAACCCAACCTAACCTAACCCAACCCAACCTAACCTAACCCAACCCAACCTAACCTAACCTAACCTAACCTAACCTAACCTAACCTAACCTAACTTAACCTAACCCAACCTATATAATCATTTAACTAAGATGGTAAAAATCGCATTTAAGACGGTCTTCCATGTGGGATAGTTCATAACCTAACCTAACCTAACCTAACCTAACCTGTATGGGAGAGGAAAAAAAAAAAGGATAATAGTTTATGAGAAATAATTAGGTGGTTCCATAGCCCTTTCTTCCCTGTGTCTACCGGATGTTGGGTGTTTACCGTACCTCTCTCTCTCTCTCTCTCTCTCTCTCTCTCTCTCTCTCTCTCTCTCTCTCTCTCTCACACACCTTCTGTTCCACCTCCTGCTTCTTCTTCTTCTTCACCCTCGTCATCCACCACATCCTCCTCCCGTTCTACCTGTTCCACCCTTGCCATCCACTACATCCCACTCCTCTTCTTTCTCCACCCTCGTCATCCACCTCCTTCATCCCCCTCACCATCCACTTCCTCCTCATCACCCATCTAACTCCTCCATCCACCTCTTCACTCCTGATCATCCACCCTAGTCATCCACGTACACCCTATCACCCACCTTCTCTACCCCCATCACTCCTCCCCTATCATACATCTCCTGAAAGTAACAGGTTCGAATCCCGCGCGTGTGTGTGTGTGTGTGTGTGTGTGTGTGTGTGTGTGTTGCCATATCACCACCTCTGATATCCACCTAATCCAAAACACTCGGTGACCTGAGGTAGCCAGAGTTAAGTCAGGTCAATATATACAGCCAATTGGCCGCCTAAAAACAGGTTATTGGGGAGGTGATGGGTCAGAGTCTACACAATGATACCTTGATTTAAGACCCAAGCCTTGACCATTAACCTTACTCCTTTTACTGCATTATATTCATTTATCTCTCTTTTATCATCATTATTCTCACCTGTTTGTTTATCTCTGGTGTTTGTGTCGTGTTGGTGTGAGTATCAGGTATAAGGGAAGAAGTATTAGGGGGTTTATGAGGTAAATATTGTTTTTATTGTGGACTCTGTATATGGCATCGTGGTGAAGGTTCTGCCAATAGGGTGGTCGGGGACTGGTGGGGCCCGAAGGTTGCCACGCCCTGTAATTATACAAAATTATTTCCTGCCTCTACTGAACAGTCCTGGTACAATATATCAAATAATGGCGGTTAATTCGAAGCCTAGTTTTTTTGGGATCGTTGTTCAGGTCAGGATATGAACTTATTTGATGACGTGAACAATATTGAGTTAGGTTTGTTTTCCCATATAAAGGAATTGTTAACGATAAGGGTATATGTGTCTTTGGGGAGGTGCAGGCTGCTCCTTATATAGGGACGGTTGGGAGCTGGGGCGAGCCTGGGGGGTGGTGAGGGGGGGGGGGAGGGGGAGTGTGAGGGGGCTAGGGGGAGGGTTGAGGCGTGTTCAGTCAGCAGAAAGGGGGGCACCACACACTAACATTATCAATTCTAGTATGAGGCAGATGGGTATAAGGCTGGGTATAAGGCTGAGTATAAGGCTGGGTATAAGGTTGGGTATAAGGCTGAGTATAAGGCTGGGTATAAGGCTGGGTATAAGGTTGGGTATAAGGCTGAGTATAAGGCTGGGTATAAGGTTGGGTATAAGGCTGAGTATAAGGCTGGGTATAAGGTTGGGTATAAGGCTGGGTATAAGGTTGGGTATAAGGTTGGGTATAAGGCTGAGTATAAGGCTGGGTATAAGGTTGGGTATAAGGCTGAGTATAAGGTTGGGTATAAGGCTGGGTATAAGGTTGCGTATAAGGCTGAGTATAAGGTTGGGTATAAGGCTGAGTATAAGGGTATATCTTATACCTCCTGCCAGTACACATGGTGGTCTGTATAGAGTGTTGGTCTCTGTATTTGTCTCAAGAGTTCATCACTACAGTACAGTATGGTGGAAAACCTATGAAGCTGTCCATTTCTTTGTGCTGTGCTGTGCTGTACTGTGCTGTGTTTTACTGTGCTGTGTTTTACTGTGCTGTGCTGCACTGTGCTGTGCTGCACTGTACTGTGCTGTAATGTGCTGTGCTGCACTGTGCTGTGCTGTGTTGTACTGTGCTGTGCTGTACTGTACTGTGCTGTGCTGTGCTGTGCTGCACTGTGCTCGACTACCTTATGCATTAAATTCTTATGTTTTATTCATGAATTACTAATGATTTTATCCTACTGTAAACCTGTACTGTGGGGGAGGTCATCACTGCCTTAGTCTATGAATATTTACAGTGTTCTGATAGTGTCACCACCACCACAGTGTTCTGAGTGTCACCACCACCACAGTGTTCTGAGTGTCACCACCACCACCACAGTGTTCTGATAGTGTCACCACCACCACAGTGTTCTGATAGTGTCACCACCACCACAGTGATCTGATAGTGTCACCACCACCACAGTGTTCTGATAGTGTCACCACAGTGTTCTGATAGTGTCACTCGTGTTGGTCGGCATCGTACTACTGAAAGAGTTAACCAGTTATAGTGTGTCACCACCACAGTGTTCTGATAGTGTCACCACAGTGTTCTGATAGTGTCACTCGTGTTGGTCGGCATCGTACTACTGAAAGAGTTAACCAGTTATAGTGTGTCACCACCACAGTGTTCTGATAGTGTCACCACAGTGTTCTGATAGTGTCACTCGTGTTGGTCGGCATCGTACTACTGAAAGAGTTAACCAGTTATAGTGTGTCACCACCACCACAGTGTTCTGATAGTGTCACTCGTGTTGGTTGGCATCGTACTACTGAAAGAGTTAACCAGTTATAGTGTGTCACCACCACCACAGTGTTCTGATAGTGTCACTCGTGTTGGTTGGCATCGTACTACTGAAAGAGTTAACCAGTTATAGTGTGTCACCATCACCACCACAGTGTTCTGATAGTGTCACTCGTGTTGGTCGGCATCGTACTACTGAAAGAGTTAACCAGTTATAGTGTGTCACCACCACAGTGTTCTGATAGTGTCACTCGTGTTGGTCGGCATCGTACTACTGAAAGAGTTAACCAGTTATAGTGTGTCACCACCACAGTGTTCTGATAGTGTCACTCGTGTTGGTCGGCATCGTACTACTGAAAGAGTTAACCAGTTATAGTGTGTCATCACCACAGTGTTCTGATAGTGTCACTCGTGTTGGTCGGCATCGTACTACTGAAAGAGTTAACCAGTTATAGTGTGTCACCACCACAGTGTTCTGATAGTGTCACCACCACAGTGTTCTGATAGTGTCACTCGTGTTGGTCGGCATCGTACTACTGAAAGAGTTAACCAGTTATAGTGTGTCACCACCACAGTGTTCTGATAGTGTCACTCGTGTTGGTCGGCATCGTACTACTGAAAGAGTTAACCAGTTATAGTGTGTCACCATCACCACCACAGTGTTCTGATAGTGTCACCACAGTGTTCTGATAGTGTCACCACAGTGTTCTGATAGTGTCACCACAGTGTTCTGATAGTGTCACTCGTGTTGGTCGGCATCGTACTACTGAAAGAGTTAACCAGTTATAGTGTGTCACCACCACCACAGTGTTCTGATAGTGTCACTCGTGTTGGTCGGCATCGTACTACTGAAAGAGTTAACCAGTTATAGTGTGTCACCATCACCACCACAGTGTTCTGATAGTGTCACCACAGTGTTCTGATAGTGTCACTCGTGTTGGTCGGCATCGTACTACTGAAAGAGTTAACCAGTTATAGTGTGTCACCACCACCACAGTGTTCTGATAGTGTCACCACAGTGTTCTGATAGTGTCACCACAGTGTTCTGATAGTGTCACCACAGTGTTCTGAGTGTCACCACCACACTACTGAAAGAGTTAACCAGTTTTATTTTAACACATTGTTTACAAGCTGCGAACTGTAGACGTGTAGTGACCACACCCTGCACACCTGCTGACATAATGTAGACGTGTAGTGACCACACCCTGCACACCTGCTGACATAGTGGAGACGTGTAGTGACCACACCCTGCACACCTGCTGACATAGTGGAGACGTGTAGTGACCACACCCTGTACACCTGCTGACATAGTGGAGACGTGTAGTGACCACACCCTGTACACCTGCTGACATAGTGGAGACGTGTAGTGACCACACCCTGTACACCTGCTGACATAGTGGAGACGTGTAGTGACCACACCCTGCACACCTGCTGACATAGTGGAGACGTGTAGTGACCACACCCTGCACACCTGCTGACATAGTGGAGACGTGTAGTGACCACACCCTGCACACCTGCTGACATAGTGGAGACGTGTAGTGACCACACCCTGTACACCTGCTGACATAGTGGAGACGTGTAGTGACCACACCCTGCACACCTGCTGACATAATGGAGACGTGTAGTGACCACACCCTATACACCTACTGACATAATGGAGACGTGTAGTGACCACACCCTGTACACCTGCTTGACATACTGTAGACGTGTAGTGACCACACCCTGCACACCTGCTGACATAGTGGAGACGTGTAGTGACCACACCCTGCACACCTGCTGACATAGTGGAGACGTGTAGTGACCACACCCTGTACACCTGCTGACATAATGGAGACGTGTAGTGACCACACCCTATACACCTACTGACATAATGGAGACGTGTAGTGACCGCACCCTGTACACCTGCTGACATAATGGAGACGTGTAGTGACCACACCCTGTACACCTGCTGACATAATGGAGACGTGTAGTGACCACACCCTATACACCTACTGACATAATGGAGACGTGTAGTGACCACACCCTGCACACCTGCTGACATAATGGAGACGTGTAGTGACCACACCCTGTACACCTGCTGACATAGTGGAGACGTGTAGTGACCACACCCTGTACACCTGCTGACATAGTGGAGACGTGTAGTGACCACACCCTGTACACCTGCTGACATAATGGAGACGTGTAGTGACCACACCCTGTACACCTGCTGACATAGTGGAGACGTGTAGTGACCACACCCTGTACACCTGCTGACATAGTGGAGACGTGTAGTGACCACACCCTGTACACCTGCTGACATAGTGGAGACGTGTAGTGACCACACCCTGTACACCTGCTGACATAGTGGAGACGTGTAGTGACCACACCCTGCACACCTGCTGACATAGTGGAGACGTGTAGTGACCACACCCTGCACACCTGCTGACATAGTGGAGACGTGTAGTGACCACACCCTGTACACCTGCTGACATAATGGAGACGTGTAGTGACCACACCCTGTACACCTGCTGACATAATGGAGACGTGTAGTGACCACACCCTGCACACCTGCTGACATAGTGGAGACGTGTAGTGACCACACCCTGCACACCTGCTGACATAGTGGAGACGTGTAGTGACCACACCCTGTACACCTGCTGACATAATGGAGACGTGTAGTGACCACACCCTGTACACCTGCTGACATAGTGGAGACGTGTAGTGACCACACCCTGCACACCTGCTGACATAATGGAGACGTGTAGTGACCACACCCTGTACACCTGCTGACATAATGGAGACGTGTAGTGACCACACCCTGTACACCTGCTGACATAATGGAGACGTGTAGTGACCACACCCTGTACACCTGCTGACATAATGGAGACGTGTAGTGACCACACCCTGTACACCTGCTGACATAATGGAGACGTGTAGTGACCACACCCTGTACACCTGCCACACCTGATGAAGTAATGTTACAAACAGCTGGATTAAAAGTATTACCACCTTCAGGTGTGTATAGACCTAACACAGGTACACACACCCAGTACAGGTGTGTATAGACCTAACACAGGTACACATGCACCCAGTACAGGTGTGTATAGACCTAACACAGGTACACATACACCCAGTACAGGTGTGTATAGACCTAACACAGGTACACATACACCCAGTACAGGTGTGTATAGACCCATCACAGGTACACACACCCAGTACAGGTGTGTATAGACCTAACACAGGTACACATACACCCAGTACAGGTGTGTATAGACCTAACACAGGTACACATACACCCAGTACAGGTGTGTATTGACCTAACACAGGTACACATACACCCAGTACAGGTGTGTATAGACCTAACACGGGTACACACACCCAGTACAGGTGTGTATAGACCTAACACAGGTACACATACACCCAGTACAGGTGTGTATAGACCTAACACTGGTACACATACACCCAGTACAGGTGTGTATAGACCTAACACTGGTACACACACCCAGTACAGGTGTGTATAGACCTAACACAGGTACACATACACCCAGTACAGGTGTGTATAGACCTAACACAGGTACACATACACCCAGTACAAGTGTGTATAGACCTAACACAGGTACACACACACCCAGTACAGGTGTGTATAGACCTAACACAGGTACACATACACCCAGTACAGGTGTGTATAGACCTAACACAGGTACACATACACCCAGTACAGGTGTGTATAGACCTAACACAGGTACACATACACCCAGTACAGGTGTGTATAGACCTAACACGGGTACACATACACCCAGTACAGGTGTGTATAGACCTAACACAGGTACACATACACCCAGTACAGGTGTGTATAGACCTAACACGGGTACACATACACCCAGTACAGGTGTGTATAGACCTAACACAGGTATGCATACACCCAATACAGGTGTGTATAGACCTAACACGGGTACACATACACCCAGTACAGGTGTGTATAGACCTAACACAGGTATGCATACACCCAGTACAGACGTGTATAGACCTAACACGGGTATGCATACACATTATAGGTAAAATTCATCTATCATAGCTACAAACACACACTGTGGAGACAAGATGCTAGCAAGCTCCAGGTTTATAGGCGTGTTGAGCAGGGTGGTGGTGTGTGGACTTACTCTACAGTGTACAAAAACTGCCCCTACACAACACTGGGGAGACTGACTTTCTTAACCCTAACCTAACCTAACCTAACCTAACCTAACCTAGCCTAACCTAACTTAAACTCATTATTTCATAGAATGTAATGTTATGATAATGAACATTGGAAGTGATAGTGTTTATAGGATGTGTTTATTGTTGAGGTTAATGATTCAATATATTTATGGTGTTAAACAATTGGTAGGCGGCATCTCTGTAAGCTGACCGTCTAGTAGAGCTGATGACTTGGGATTGTCTTAATTAAAGCGCATTGGCGGTATTTTGCTGCATTATCCCCGCGTTACTTCACAGGGGTAAGACACCTTCCCTACACTACACAGACGAGTTACACGATATATTGGTGAAGTAGCAGTTAGTGTGTGTTGGTTTATGGAGCTTTTCTGTTACCCACCCTAGCTTATTTCACCTAACACTAATCTAACACTAACCTAACACTAACCTAACACTAACCTACCCTAAGCGCACCTGATAATTTAACTAAGATGGTAAAAATCGTATAAAAAAAAAGACGATCGACCAAGTGAGATGACACCAGAAATATTCGTCATTTATGTGAGAAAATATACACGAGTTTTGGTAAAGAGAGAATATTGCCTCAGGTGTAGAATGTTTTGTCCCGTCAGGTGTAAAATGTTGAGAGAATGTTTTCCCGTCGCTTGGATTCCTCATCACAAGTTTAGAATCATTCCACGGGGACGGTTTATAAGGGACGGTCGTCTTTGACAAGGCGGTGTGTGTGAGCCGTCGCCCCGAACGCTGTGCTAATCATCACAAAACGCGGGATGAGTAGCCAGCCATTGATTGTCTTACTATAATAAACATGTTTTATTGACGGAATATTGACTATCTGTAGCTACCTATCAGCTGTTGTGATGATAGTGATGATATAGTGGGAGTATATAAGCAGAGTTTGAGAGTAGTGGTGATGTGTGGAGACTTGGTTGTGGTGGTGTGTGGCAGCCTGAGTCACCATCGTGGAGCAAGAGGCCACAGTGTCCCGCCCGTTTGGGATGGAACCATGTCCGATTGTTAGTCTCAGTTCCATAGTTATTTTTCAATATATTTCCTCCTATTACATGATATATTATACAGGATATAGTCTTATAGTAGCAGTATTGTCCTGTTGAGTATTATTAAAATAGAGTTTATGGAATCGTCTTTAAATGATATAGTAATATGAAGCCGAAGTGAGAGCCAGAAAGAGGTTTACTTGTTAATTTTGGAGTGGCTACCTACCTCCCTCTCTCCCTCCCTCCCTCCCTCCCTTCCTTACTGCCCTCCCACCCTCCCTCCCTCTCTCCCTCCCTCCCTTACTGCCCTCCCACCCTCTCTCCCTCCCTCCCTTACTGCCCTCCCACCCTCTCTCCCTTCCTCCCTCTCTCCCTCCCTCCCTTCCTCTCTCCCTTCCTCCCTCCCTTCCTCCCTCCCTACTTCCCTCCCTCCCTCCTCAATCCCTGGACAGAGCCGCGCAAAATTCTACCCCAAACACTTGTGACGTCATAGCGCCTTCACCCACCTTAATGCTTAAACCTGACAACAAAACAAATAAATAAATGTGTTTGAATGATTGACAACAACACAGAGAGGAATGTGAACGTAGGCTAGTTTGTCTAACATTCCCGCCACATTCTTAGTTGACATTCTCCACATGCTACCGCTGGCTGCCACGAGCCTACATGTACCGTATGTTAATTACGTTTGTGCCGGCCTTTCGTCCTTCCTATGTTGGTGTAATAGATATTTACCTGATCATCTTATTAAATATTTCTAGTGAGCCTTTATTATTATTATTATTATTATTATTGTTATTATTATTATTATTATTATTATTATTATTATTGTTATTATTATTATTATTATTATTATTGTTATTATTATTATTATTATTATTATTATTATTATTATTATTGTTATTATTATTATTATTATTATTATTATTTTATTATTATTATTAGTGTTATTATTATTATTATTATTATTATTATTGTTATTATTATTATTAGTGTTATTATTATTATTATTATTATTATTATTATTGTTATTATTATTATTATTATTGTTATTATTATTATTATTATTATTGTTATTATTATTATTATTATTATTGTTATTATTATTATTGTTATTATTATTATTATTATTATTATTATTATTATTATTATTATTATTATTATTGTTATTATTATTATTATAAGTTCAATAGCATTTTTTGTCGCTCTTATTCTCAGTCCTGTTTCTACCTTTGTGAGTCTTACAGGTAAAGTCTTAGAGTACGTGAGACTCCTTCAACTTTTTTCTACGTTAATTTTTTTTACTTGTAGTCTCCTCACTGTACCCCTGACCTGTTCACTCCCTGGTCTCCTCACTGTACCCCTGACCTGTTCACTCCCTGGTCTCATCACTGTACCCCTGACCTGTTCACTCCCTGGTCTCCTCACTGTACCCCTGACCTGTTCACTCCCTGGTCTCCTCACTGTACCCCTGACCTGTTCACTCCCTGGTCTCCTCACTGTACCCCTGACCTGTTCACTCCCTGGCCTCCTCACTGTACCCCTGACCTGTTCACTCCCTGGTCTCCTCACTGTACCCCTGACCTGTTCACTCCCTGGTCTCCTCACTGTACCCCTGACCTGTTCACTCCCTGGTCTCCTCACTGTACCCCTGACCTGTTCACTCCCTGGTCTCCTCACTGTACCCCTGACCTGTTCACTCCCTGGTCTCCTCACTGTACCCCTGACCTGTTCACTCCCTGGCCTCCTCACTGTACCCCTGACCTGTTCACTCCCTGGCCTCCTCACTGTACCCCTGACCTGTTCACTCCCTGGTCTCCTCACTGTACCCCTGACCTGTTCACTCCCTGGCCTCCTCACTGTACCCCTGACCTGTTCACTCCCTGGTCTCCTCACTGTACCCCTGAACTGTTCACTCCCTGGCCTCCTCACTGTACCCCTGACCTGTTCACTCCCTGGTCTCCTCACTGTACCCCTGACCTGGTCACTCCCTGGCCTCCTCACTGTACCCCTGATCTGTTCACTCCCTGGCCTCCTCACTGTACCCCTGATTGAACATCTCCAAGCACTCGCCACTGTTAGGTTAGGTTACGTTAGGTCAGGTCAGGTCAGGTTAGCTTACATTAGATTAGCTTAGCTTAGATTAGGTTAGGTTAGCTTAGATTAGGTTAGGTTAGGTGTCCTCTGTATACCACCTCACGTCTCTATAGCTGAGATACAGAGAGTGTTAAGAGTTATTACTGCCATGGAGGGTTAAGGGTTAGGTTAGGTTAGGTTAGGTTAGGTTAGGTTAGGTTAGGTTTCCTCTGTATACCACCTCACGTCTCCCTGGCTGAGATACAGAGAGTGTTAAGAGTTATTACTGCCATGGAGGGTTAAGGGTTCATTCTTGTTGGTCTCTGAGTGGAGGAAAATATTACCCTTTAACACCATTACTCACCACTATTATACCACCAATGACAATACTATATTATCACTGTCACCACCACTAACAATATTACCATCACTGTCATCATCATAATCACCACCATTACCACCAACAATAACAATATTACCACCACTGTCATCATCATAATCACCACCACTATACCACCACCACCGCTATTAGAATGAACAATACTACCACCACCTCCACTAACCTAACCTAACCCAGGGTTTTCTCCCACGTCCAACTTGGCTTTCTGTAACTTCTGTGCTTTTCCGTGGCACTCTCTCACCTCTTGGCTCTGGGTGGCACTCTGACACCTCTTGGCTCTGGGTGGCACTCTGACACTCACTGGTGCCAATAATTCCCAGTATGGACAAACAAGAGTCCTGACCTCCAATATATACTGTGACCTCAAAATAAGCTCTCAACAGCCTCGTGTCCGGACAAGGTTACCTCACAACTCATTTATCGTATCCCCAGGTGGTTTTTGGGTACATAAGAACATAAGACTGGAGGAAACAGTAACTATTGGCCCATACTAGGCAGTACCGTTTACACCCAGCCCCTATATATCCATCCAACCTACTGTATGTTTGAAGCTATCCAGCGTATTGAGTTAATGATGATGTTTGGTAACTTGTTCCACTCGTCCACTACTCTGTTTACACACCAATGTTTACCTATTTCGCGCCTAAATCTAAATTTGTCTAATTTAAAACCATTGTTACGAGTTCGCTCCTGGTTGGGTAGTTTGAGTACCTTTGTTATATCACCTGTGTTTAGCCCTGACTTCCACTTATACACCTCTATCATATCGCCCCTCACTCTACGTCTCTCAAGGGAGTGCAAATGAAGATGCTTTAACCTGTCTCTGTACTCAAGGTTCCTAATGCCCGGGATTAGTCTTGTCTTTCTCCTCTGAATTCTTTCCAGGGATTCTATATCCATTCTGTAGTACGGTGACCAGAACTGAACTGCGTAATCCAAGTATAGGTCTCACACGCACAAGATATAGTTTCAGGATGGCCTCTCTAGTCTTGTAACTAACACTCCTTAGTATGAACCCAGGTACTTTACCAGCCTTGTTTCGAGCAAATACACATTGTTTACTTGGTTAAAGATTCCTACTTATCATTACTCGTAAATCTTTCTCACAGTCGGATTTCGTTATAACATCGTTGTTCATCTGGTTTCTCTGTTTATATCTCCTAGACCAGTGTTTCTCAAACGTTTTCTCTCCATTCCCCCTATGAGGAACTCCGGGAATGGGAGCAATATCAAGAGTGCCAGAGAAAGGATTCCTCACCAATTTCCCTTCTTCCTCCTCGAATTCTGGGAAGTACCTTTTGAGCTCACTTTCCAAGGAGTTCAAGTGCTGGATTATTTCATTTTTGAGTGATGGGTCAAGTAGAAGATCCTCTTCAATCTCGTCAAGAACAGTGGAGAGATCCTCAAACATGGCAACATTTCCTGCACTGATTTTCCTTTGCCAGTTCTGGAGTTTGTCAAGAAATGCTCGAATACAATCCATGTGGTTAAACACATTTCTTTCCTTGCCTTGTAGCTTGAGATTCAGCCTGTTTAACTGCTCAAATATGTCTGCCAGGTACGCAAGATGTGGCTCCCATAACAAGTGACTTAGTAGATCATCCTCCCCTTTCATTTCTCCCCCGAAGTTGGAACACAACATTACCCGTGGTAAGCCATCACACTCTGGAGTAAAAGAGGAGAGTTTCATGCTCTGACTCCATGCCTCTACAGAGGTTCTGGAAAAGGCGAGAGTTCAAATTTCCTGGTTTCACAAAGTTGGCGCATTTTACCACTGCCTCCAGGATCTTGCAAAGGGCATCAGGGAGAGTTTTCGACGCTAGTGCAAGACGATGGATCTTGCAATGAACCCCTTTGGCATTCAGAGCTACTTCCTCGACGTGATCCCAGCATCGCATCAGTACAGACTCCACAACAATTTTCCCAGGTGATCCTGTTAGCTGTGAAGAAAGAAGTCAACTTTTCCATCACACTGTTGTGGTGGTCTCAAGCTGTGTACAGAACAGATAGTTATCCTTGATGTCACTCAAGAATACATACCTGACTAACACGAGTAGCTGTGCACAAGAACTCACACCCGTTGACTCATCCAACTGTATTGTAAACATACCAGTTGGAGATGATTTAACCTCCTGTATCACTTGTTCATGACGTCATCTGACATTTCACTAATTCTCCGTTTCACCGCGTCGTCTGACAAGGAAATTTGCTGAATTTTTCGTTCACTTGCCTCTCCGAGAACCATCTTTAAGGCACACGGCTTAATTAAAGTTTCACCAATCGTGTGGGCCTTCTACTTCTTTGCCATTTCAGTGTAAACCTCATATGATGCCTCAACTACACTTCAGTTCTGTTGTTGGAAGGCACCACTCTCATCCAGTCTCTGTTTGCCCAAACTCCGTTCATGGCGCTTGAAGACATCGGTGTCTCTCCCACATACTGGGGGTGGATGATGCTTCAGCTTACTAGGCCTCGTGGAATCGTTCCCCAAACACAACACACACTGAGGTTTCTTGATGCCATCAGCGGGGATTGATGTAAATCCGTAGTTAATGTATTCACCATTGTACTTCCGCTTCTTGGCAACACTGGCAGCCATCACAATTCTAAAGAAATTATAAAAAAAAACAATACCAAACAGACAGAAACAGACGAATGATATAGACTAAAAATTATAATAATACAAAACAGAAATATAAGACAATCATGAATCTCTTGGTTTTACTAAAATTATGTAATCTCTCTCTCTCTCTCTCTCTCTCTCTCTCTCTCTCTCTCTCTCTCTCTCTCTCTCTCTCTCTGTTGACTAGTTCTTTAAAAAAACAATCTCACAGAAACAGACGAATGATATAGACTAAAAATTTTAATACTAAAAAATAAATGAGAAAATAATCCGAATGACAAACACACAAACATGCATGAAGTCCAAACATACATTAAATGCCTGTACACTCACACGTAAAACATACACGTACAGTACACTCACATATTACTCTAATGACATCTTGAGCCACACTGAGAACATTCGGTCTGATCACCACTTGTAAAGCGGTGACCCACGGACATGTACAGAACCTGTGAGATCAGTGTCCAGCGCCCGTTACCCTGCTGACAGGAACTAGAATGGTGCAATCTGAGCGAATCCGTTGAGAATGAACAACTATCTGCTGCAGCACACTGTGTAAACTGTACCGTACGGGTATTATCATTACACACAATGACTAATAAAAAACAAAAACTATTTCTCCCCGACAAAGTAACACAAAAAAGTTAATCGGGGTGTCCACATTTTCTCCAAACATATACTACTTACACTAGCCCGCCATGCCCCCCCGCCCCTTACCTCTTGCCGTGGCCCCAGTTTGAGACACACTGTACCTACACTGGGTACTGCACATTAAATTTCATCTGCCATTTTTCAGACCATGCGAAAACTTTGTTTAGATCTTATTGTAGTTTTGTGGAGTCATTGTGTGTGTACGAGTTCTTTGTGTGTACGAGTTCTGTGTGTGTACGTACAGTTGTGGACGTACTTCCCTGGTCACTTAGGTAGTGCTGTATGTCAGTACTTGAGGGTCATTAGGTGAAGAGGATTGTAATTTTAACAGATTTTCTCAGGTTTTTATTTGTATTAATGAGTTTTTCTCCATTTTGTGATGCCGACCTAACCTAACCTAACCAAGGTAACGTTCTATAATGATTGTCTTACATAGCTACTCGCCTGCCTGTCTGTCTTACTGGGTCTGGGCCACACAAGGAAGGGTTTGGCCTTCCCGAGCTTGTTGACAGTTGTTGAAAATGGTAAAAATCTAATGTTTTCCCTTTGAGGAGATGAACTGCGTTTGGCCAGTGAACAAAAGACGAGAGTAGTATATGCTAAGTGTTTACTCATCATAAATAAAGCTTCAGTTTCTTAAAGACTTATGGAGAATATTTAATAAAGTCACTTGAGCCGAAATATTACAAAAAATGTATTTAAACAGAGTTATTTATTAGTGAAGGATCGTGATGGGTTAGGTTAGGTTAGGTTAAGTGAAGGGAGGGAGGGAGGGGTGTGGGTTAGGTTAGGTTAAGTGAAGGGAGGGAGGGAGGGGTGTGGGTGGTTGCTTGCTCATCATCTTCCAACACACACACAGCACAACTCCGGCACGGCTGCTGAGTGTTGATTTTGTAACCGACCTTGGAAGCCCCGCGTTCTGTTGTGGGTGGCGGAGGTACGATGCACGCTCATATTTGATAACATCTCTTAATGTGACCTTTTTATAGTTATTTCTTTAGTAGTTAAATACGTGTAAATATATTTAACGTATGAGGGAGTATTATCACCTATACCAAACTACCCTAACTACCGTGGTAATTATAGGTTAAAGCCGTTAAATATTGGTGATTTATATACGAGAAACTATGATAAAATGTGCAGTCAGACGTTATCTCCGAGACAAGCCCTTGAGGAGACTGTGTTGTAGGAAAAACTTTGGAATAAAATGGTTGCCTGAAGGTCTCCGGCCGCCGAGCGAATCTCATCTCTACCATCGGGTGTTATAGCGGTCAAGATGGTATCTCAGCTCCACCTCGCAACACACTTTCAGGGGATCCTTTTTGCCGCCGTCCACGAGTTGTACCCCTTCCCTCACCCTCCCTCCCTCCCTCCCTCACCCTCCCTCCCTCCCTTACTCTCTCCCTCCCTCCCTCCCTCCCTCCCTCCCCCTCTTCTCCCTCCCTCCCTCCCTCCCTCCCTCCCTCCCTCACTCTCTCCCTCCCTCCCTCCCTCACCCTCTCTCGCCCTTCCTCTCTCCTTCCTTCCCTCCCTCCCTTACCCTCCCCCCCTTCTCTCTCTCTCCTTCCCTCCCTCCCTCCCCTCTCTCTCCCTCCTCCCCCCCACGTGTTTGAGCCCCTCACCTCTCTACGTAGGGACAATATGATAGGCCTCTTTATTATGGCTCTTAGTTCACTTTTCCTCCCAGTACTCTCGTTATTATTCCCCCCCAAAGGACCTTAAGGCTACAAATCACCTCAAGACGTTTGTCTGTATGACACCAACAACCAAACAACCTCGACTCCCTGTAGGATATCTCGTGGGGGAGACGCTATAATTAATGTAGTACTTGGCTAGTGATGCACGGTTTACTCTCAGAACTTTTTCACTGATGTTTGGGTTTTGCGTTTAGGCGGTGAGTGAGGTTTTTACCGCGCCACCCCCCTCCACCCCTCCTCCCCCCCCTCTACTAATTCCCTTTTGGCAACTCGACCCTCCCCCCCCCCCCCAACCTGTGAGGGATTTCGAGGTAGACTGGGCTATCGTCCATTAACTTGTAGTGAGAGTTGGCCCGCTCTTCCCACCAAGGGCAACGACCAATCTACGCTCATAAATAATGGCCGACTGTCTCCCTGTACGAGCGACCGTCTGAGGTGTCCCCCCGTCTCCCACACTCACTTATCTCTCCACCACATAAGTGTACGTAAACATGAGTGGTGAACTACCAGCTGTCATGAGCACGTGCACAGTTGGCCAGATACTGTGCACGGGTATGAGCGGAGAAATGTTTATGTGTGGTGATGGGGTTACGTCCCTCTAGCCTCAACTGGATGCCAGCTCTCTACCCCCCACTCCCGTCAACCCACTCACCCCTCACAGAACACACCCCATCCCCCCCCCCCACCACGCCTCGAGGGGTTCGTTACCAACCTCTCACAAACGCACCAGCCTTACAATTGGTAACCCACCTATAACGCTCCCTAACGAACCCATATCCTTGATGCTGGGTGTTATATGCGTGGCAGACATAGGTATTATCCCCACCAGACACGTGACGGCTACTCTAGGGCACACAGCGACACACAGGCCAGGGGACACACGCAGTTCACATTATACAGGTTGAAAGTTACCAGCCGCTATTCTTTCTGTGGGGTCACCAGAAGGGCGGAGGAAACGGCGGCAACACACGTAAAAACCGCCGTACAGTGCGGGGCTATAAGGGTTAATATCCAGCGAGGGATTTATTAGGCAATCATGTGACATTTTCTGCTCGTGATTAGTGTAGATTGGCGGTGTGGATTCTGCGGATGCCAGCATAGCACCTGTTGTGAGGCGGTGGTGCACGGTGGCAGTGACTGTGGTGCACGGTGGCAATGACTGGTGCACGGTGGCAGTGACTGTGGTGCACGGTGGCAGTGACTGGTGCACGGTGGCAGTGACTGTGGTGCACGGTGGCAGTGACTGTGGTGCACGGTGGCAGTGACTAGTGCACGGTGGCAGTGACTGTGGTGCACAGTGGCAGTGACTGTGGTGCACGGTGGCAATGACTGGTGCACGGTGGCAGTGACTGGTGCACGGTGGCAGTGACTGTGGTGCACGGTGGCAGTGACTAGTGCACGGTGGCAGTGACTGTGGTGCACAGTGGCAGTGACTGTGGTGCACGGTGGCAATGACTGGTGCACGGTGGCAGTGACTGTGGTGCACGGTGGTAGTGACTGGTGCACGGTGGCAGTGACTGTGGTGCACGGTGGTAGTGACTGTGGTGCACGGTGGTAGTGACTGGTGCACGGTGGCAGTGACTGTGGTGCACGGTGGTAGTGACTGGTGCGCGGTGGCAGTGACTGTGGTGCACGGTGGTAGTGACTGTGGTGCACGGTGGTAGTGACTGGTGCACGGTGGCAGTGACTGTGGTGCACGGTGGTAGTGACTGGTGCGCGGTGGCAGTGACTGTGGTGCACGGTGGTAGTGACTGTGGTGCACGGTGGTAGTGACTGGTGCGCGGTGGCAGTGACTGTGGTGCACGGTGGTAGTGACTGGTGCGCGGTGGCAGTGACTGTGGTGCACGGTGGCAGTGACTGTGGTGCACGGTGGTAGTGACTGGTGCGCGGTGGCAGTGACTGTGGTGCACGGTGGTAGTGACTGGTGCGCGGTGGCAGTGACTGTGGTGCACGGTGGTAGTGACTGTGGTGCACGGTGGTAGTGACTGGTGCACGGTGGCAGTGACTGTGTGGTGATGTGCACGCTCATTACATCACCATTAACTAATAAGGCGATTCATAATAATTCCAAGTTGATAAAAATTAATAATAAGTTGTGACAAAATTTAATAATGGCTTGACCTCAAATTGGGCATTGAAAAGAAACTCATTTTTTACGGGCTCTAAGTACATTAAAGTGGGTGGGTCATAACACCTCACTAAATGGACGGGTTAGGTTAGGTTAGGTGATGTGGTGATTGTTAATACAGTACTTTAATGGCTAATACAACAACAGCACGATAACAAAGATGCACTACTTGTTATTAGGTTAAGTTAGATTAGGTTATACCTCACTAAATTGGACGGGTTAGATTAGGTTAGGTTATATAGTGATTATAACAGCTCTCGACCTGACTGGAGTGAGGTCGGGTTTTAAATGAGATTCGTCCAGTATTAAACGACAATGTTTACTTGGTCATACCTGGTAATACGTGTCCCACTATCAGGTGTAAATACCAAACACCCAAACCATATCCTTCATACCTCATATTTTAACTCACATCTAATAATAATAACAATTAAATGATTAACTTAATACAATTGCTCAAACTCACTGTGACGGATCTGTTATGACACGCGTAAGAACAGTAGCAGATGATTTGGGGTGAGTTATTACCGTACACTAAACTCTGTAGCTGGGTCACTGACGCACAGTTGCTCATTATTGGTTTATAAGTTGTCTCTACGCACGTAACCAGACCACCTCGTGTACTCACTGCATCTCACACACTGCCCTCCCATGTCTGCACACTGTCCTATGACACACCCATCATATAGCAAGAACCCACATCTGGCCACCACATTTCATTCTCTTATCGAGTAGCTGATGAACTTGTGGCTGACGCTTCAAAATACAACCCCCCTCTCCCCACCCCCACCCCCCACCCCTCCTTCTCACCCTACCGCATCTCATGTCCCATAAGATGCGGTAACAGTGATAGTTAATACAGTACTTTAGTGGTAAATACAACAACAACAGAACAATAATAAAGACATACTACAGTATTCTGCTCCCCTGGGTGTGGTAGTCACAATGGTAGCCTGGCATCAGTGGCTGTCACCTAGCAACGCCACCGTCCACCTAATACCAGCGCAGTTATTAGGTTCTAATCGTCCGTTCAGCCCCTGGGAAAATTTCTTCACCACACAGAACTTTATTTTAAACAACGGGAAGATAAAGTTAACTACATAATGGAGACTTACTTGGGACGGTTAATTCAGGACTATAAAGTGACTCAGGTCAGTTAATTCAGTCCTATAAGAGACCCTTGAGCTCCGCGCCTGGTCATGAATTACACACACACACACACACACCTACCTCCTCACCTCACATACTCAGCATACAGAATGAATCCTTTACCTTCACAACGCTCGCTATTAATTCACGGTGCATACTAAGTTTTTGACTTATGCCAATTAGTGAGTTTGTCAG